>OX596335.1:5133913-5349698 GCA_951394405.1 Coprinellus micaceus | reverse complement strand
AACCCTAACCCTAACCCTAACCCTAACCCTAACCCTAACCCTAACCCTAACCCTAACCCTAACCCTAACCCTAACCCTAACCCTAACCCTAACCCTAACCCTAACCCTAACCCTAACCCTAAACCCTAACCCTAACCCTAACCCTAACCCTAACCCTAACCCTGGACCAAAAAACGAGCAGAACCCCCCGAACCCTGGAAAAAATGTCGATCGAACCCTAGAACCCTGGACAAACTCTCAATAACCCTGCATTCTCGACTGAGAAACGCACTGGGTCGGTGGGGGTCGTCCAGGGGGAGTCCTGGACCGCCTGGTGATGGGAATGCATTCTCGACTGACAAATGCACTGCACAGGTCGGGGCCGTCCAGCGGGAGGTGGTCAAGGCATTTCTGTCATGAAAAATGCACACTTCCCAGCTGCAATGGCCATGCAAGGCAGTCCACGATTGCCTGGGGTGTTCAAAGTGTTTCTGGTGTAAGAAATGCACACCTCACATCTGGGCCATCTGGGACAAGTCCATGATTGCCTTGGGTGGTGAGTGGGTGAGTCAAAGAGTGCACCCGTATGCGGCCAACCCCAGATGCGCTCCTGGGCCAGCCCCGGATGAGCCCTGGGTGCTGCCCAGGATGAGCCCCAGGTCCAGCCCCTGATGCACGCCGGGTCCAGCCTGGTCCCAGCCCATGGGGCCCCCGGGTCAACCCGAGAAGCAAAAATCTCACCTATAACCCTAATTAAGCGGGGGGCGGAATCCGGCAAGGGAAAGGGGACGCACCGTTCGTCTCGCATTCAGAACGAGGTCTACACCCCCTCGCCTACGTTCTCGGATCCTAGTCCTTCCCACTGACTCGCGGTTACCGGATGGGTGGTGGACCACAAAAACGGCCCGACAGTGAGCAAGAAAATGAATGTTGCTGGACAGAAAAGCGTGGCGTTCGGCGTCGCGTCGTGAAGACACCACTGAGCAGTACCGAACCTGGTGGATATCATCGAGCAGCCGAAACCTTGCTCAGCCACCCCAGGGGACAGGGTGCGAGTGACGGAGGGACGAAGGGCAGACCGGAAGGACGGTTGCAGGTGGAGTAGGCTTTGGCGATCGAGATCGAAACCCGTAAGCCGAGCGGGACGAAATGCGTAGGGAGGGGGCACGTTCGTCTCGACGCACGAAGGGCCGTTGGGTTCCGTATAAACCTACGGGATACGAAAGACGGGTTTCTGAGCGTGACGGGAGCGCATCACCGGAGACGACTAGTGAGCGGCTGGAGGGGAGTTGGGTTTTTCGGGAGGAAATAAGCGTCATGTTTCACAGAATTGAGATACACGGCTATCTGCGTATCTGTAAAGCAACGGTTAAGGAGTCTTCGGTTAATGTAGCGAAAGCGTACGCACATTTACGACGGGAGTAACCAGTCCACACAACCCCGACACAAACCGCCCTTCCCATTCCACTCCCTCGAACTCCGGACCCATTCCATCTAGCCCTCTTCAGAGTACCATGCCTCAATCGAATACTAAAACCCTGACGCCCCAGCGAGATTCCCTGTACAATTGCGGAGGCACCAAAACGGGGAACGATCGCATCGGAGGGGTGGCTCTTGGTCGATGTCGTGGTTTCGGTGGTTTGGACGGCGTAGGGAGAGCGAGAGACAGCCGATGAGGCCAGGAACCGTCGTGGGGGGCCCTAGGGGTGTCGAAACGCGAGATTGGTGGGTAATACGGTCGTCAGGTGGGAAGCTGCTGGGTTTGAGCCAGGACAACGGCTGGGATGAACATCATGGGAACGGCGGCTGGGCGTTGGCCGCTAGACCTGTGATAGGACATAGGCTGAGAGATAGAAGTCAGAAAGAGGTGCGGGGCGTACCTGATAAATGTTTGGACCCGCACGCCCTAACCCTCGCTTCGATATTCAGCGCACATGGCCTCGCCTTGAAGTCGCCCGTAGCATCAAGTAGCGACCGGGTGAGATTGGCTTGGGTGAACAAGAGGCGGAAGCGTAAGACACGGCGAGAAAGAGGACGTAGCGGAGGCCTGAGACCCACGAGAAAGGGTCAGGCAAACAGGAAACGAGACCAATGCGTCGTGGCCTGCATCCGAGTACCCCTCCCGCTAAACGATTTTTCACGCCGTCAAGACGTGGGCTTTCGATGTAGGCGTGAACGTTGACGAGGGAGAACACTTGAGCCCATTGAATATTCACGCCTGCGGCCAAAGTCGAACCAGGGGGCGGGTTGAATACTCGTTTCGCACCAGAGTCGAGTCGGGGAAGCGATGAGAGCCAGTGCGGTCGGCTCGGTCGGCGCTTCAAGGGATGTGGGGGCCTTAGTTACTCAACGAAGACACCCTGATGGACACCAGGAGCATGCACGTATATCCGTAGGCCGTTCTCTTCGTGTTTTGAACATACCCTCCGCGAACGACTCTCGCCTTCCGCCTTTTTCTCGCACCGCAGTGGATGCCCGTAGACGTCGTCCCCCCCTGAGTCTCCTCATCCTGCCCCCACGGAAGGTTTCGAAGCTATCCGGTTATTGGAATCACTGAAGTCAGCACATCCACGGCGGAGAAACAGACCCGGGGTTCGCTTCCCGCTCAAGCACACGTGGTCCGACTCAAAGGCGCGTAGATAGAAGAGAAAAAGAACCGGACTTACATCCCGTACCTGGGACCGCGGATGGCCATCGTTCTCGGATGTTCGGGAAAGGGGGAGACGGGAAAGGAGATGGAAACGCGGGAATGGCGATGGAATAGCGATGGAATGAGCAATCGTCGACATCTTCCCTCCGCCCGCCATGGCGATGTACGGGCGATCAGTGTTAGACACAAAACCACAATGCGTGGAGATCGAAGAGTGGGCACGCACCGCTGCACCAACGAAGGCTCGACGATGAACGAAAGAACCTAGTCGGTCGTGGAACTCGAATGGTTCCGGAAGGCCTGTTAATTCGACGAATTGAACGGGGAGACAGATACGGTAAGGGAATGGGTACGAACCATTCACCGAACAGTCACAACGTATGTCCCCTCGCCAAGGTATCGAGTCCTAGCCCTTCTTGCTCCCTTCCGTTTACCAGAGAGATGGGGACCACTGAAACGGCCGGACCGTGAGGAAGAAATTCAACTCTACAAGACAGAGAAGCGTGGTGCGAGCTGAGCAGTAGCGAACCCGAGGCGGGTATCGTCGAGCACCCAGAACGTCACTCATTCATCCGAGGGAATGGCGTACTAGTCACGTAGGGACGAGGGGGGGACCGGGAAGGAGGGCCGCAGGGGAGTTCGAGATCGATACGAAACCCGTAAGCCGAGCACGACGAGATGCGTAGGGAGGAAGCACCTTTGGTCCCGACCCACGAAAGGCCGTCGAGTGTTGTAGCGGCCTACGGGATACGATTAGGGGGGTCCCGAACGCGCGACGAGGGCGCATTCCCGGAGACGACGAGTGAGCGACTGGGGAGGATATGGGTACTTCGGGGATGGAGAGGTAGTCGTATTTCACGGTATTGAATTACATGACTATCTACGTATCTGTAAAGCACGGGTTAAAGATCATTAGGCCAACGTAGAGACTGGGTACGCACCTCTACCACGTGAGGAGCCAACCCCTGAAACCTTACGAGCCCCCGGCACACAACCGTCCTCCTCGTATAGACCTCTCCACTCCACTCTCTCGAACTCCAATTCCATCCAGCCCTCTTGTGAGTGCCATCGTTCGATCGAATACTACAACTTCCGACGCCCCAGCGAGATATTGTTCCACAATTGCGTAGCGACCAAAGTTGAAGAACGAGGGGAGGGCGAGCTCGTTCGTCGGCGTCGTACGTTCGGCGGTTCGGTGACGACGTAGGTAGTGCCGGCGATGGCCCATGAGACCCGAGGCCAGTGGGTAAGGTGCATCGACACTGGATATTGGCGAGGGTACGGAGGGACGCCAGGCGGGGAACGGATGGCTCGGAGCGGGGACAACGGCCGGGGCGAACCTCACGGCAACGGCGGTTGGGCGTGGGCCTCTAGCTCTGCGATAGACCGTAACGTACGTGTTAAAGAACATTTGGTCAACGTAGAGACAGGGTACGCACCTCTATGACGGAAATAGTCAACTCAGAAAACCCCGAGAGACCACCGCCCTCGTATCGGCCTCACTATTCCACCCCCTCGAACTCCAGATCCATTCCATCCAACCCTCTTGAGAATATCATCGTTCGCTCGGACACCAAACACCGGCGCCCCAGCGGGACATGCTGTAGAGTTGCGTAGGGACCAGAGGGTTGAACGATCGGGAGTGAGCTAGTGAGTCGGCGTCGTAGGTCCGGTGGCTTGGTAACGACGTCGGAAGGGTGAGCGACAGCCAGTGAGGCACGGAGCCGGCGGGAAAGGTCCTAGGTCCATCGGTACTGGATATTGGCGGGTCTGCGTAGGGTTGTCAGGCGGGGAGCCGATGGCTCTGAGCGGGGACAACGGTCCAGATGAACGTCACGGCAACGGCGGTTGGGCGTGGGTCTCGAGATCTGTGATAGGACATAGGTCGGGAGATAGGAGTCGGACTGAGGTAGGAGGCGTACCTGATAACAGTTTCAACCGCCCTATTCCTCGCTTCGATATCGAGCGCCCATGGCGACGACTGAAAATCGCCCGTGGTATCGAGTAACGACCGAGTGAGTTCGATTTAGGGCGAATAAGAGGGCGGGGTCGTGAATCACGGGGGAATGAGGAGATCTTGAGGGCCTGAGATCCATGAGAAAAGGTCAGCAAAGTCGAGAAACAGGATCCAGGTCCGACGTACCTCATTCAACGCCCTGTCGCTTGCACCCGAATACCCTTCCCGCTACACCAGCTTTCACGGCGTAAAGACGCGGCATTCACGTCGACAACGTCCACTATGAACAAGGAGTGGACTATGGAGGGGAGTTACGGCGTAGGAGAGCGTAGAGTGTATAGTGAGGAGGAGATGGTGGTGGTTGAGAGCAAGACGTCATCAGCAGTGCCGACAAGCCGTGCGTCATCTGACCGATTCACACCCCTATCGCACACTCTCGGCCCACACCTCAGGGACTCGTCCTCTGAATTGCCATTCATCAAGCGAGAGGAGGTCTCTTCTGAGCAACAATACACGAGTATCGAGGCGTTTTTATCTTCATTTACCCAAAGAGAATCAGAATAATCGCGGTACCCGACCTTCTACTCAGGTGCCACCGTTAAGCGCCCGTATCCTCGACCTATGCTTCTTTGGGGACACGAGGCATTTAGACCCGCGGTAATCCATGGATCGCCAATTCTCTACTCACTTTCACACCCCAAAAGGGTCTCATTGCGCTGACTCATGACCTCACAGTTGCTGCTGAGCTCAAAAACCGATAGGGCGGTGCTCTTATCTCGAGCGCGTGGGCTCGTTCGATCAACCACCTGGTAGCCGGGCGTCGTTTGCCATGTCAGCCCTAGAGTCTGCGTAGTACTTTTGGTATCCAACTAAACGACCCTGGTGCATTCTTCTCCCGATGAAAATGACGACGACAGTTCCGTACGGTCCTTAGTAAGGCTCGCGACAGGATAGAATATGTACATGACCAAGAAGAACGAAGACGAGAGAGAGGTACGAGAACGGTGGTAGAGAAAGTGAATCGGAACCGTAGTATGCCTATATTGTATGAACGCAGTCGTGTAGGCATGCGCACGAGTCGAAGTGACCTCGAAGCAAGACGAGAACGACGGACATGAAAGATCTACGAATGCACGCGTATTGACGAGACGCAAACGCGAGGGCCTGTCAAACCCAGTATTTGGTGAACGGATGACCTGGCCGAGCAAGTGAGCGAATCGTAGCATCGAAAGGAAAGACACACACCTCAACCTAGAAATCCCCAGGGCAATCATCCACCCTATAGAACAGCGTCGTCCTGCTCAATAACCCTCGGCTCATCGATCGAACGAGCGTTCCCACACCAGTCAATGAGGATCGATACTCCGTCTCTATGCACAGGTCGTCGATTCGGTCAACATCACCCCTCATGATACCAATCATCGCGCGCAGGGAGACGCTCTCGAGCACGCTTGGAATAGGGCGGTTGTACTCCATGTCGCTAATGATGTAGATCGAAATCGGGTCCTCGGTCGATTGGGCCAGAGAGTCGTTGAAGCTAGACATGTTGTGTAGAAGGGGTCGCTCCGCGAGATCGACGACGAGCATGACGGTGGCGGACGGCGACGAAGTCATAGTAGCGAGATCCTAAGAAAGTAAATGCAATGCGTGAGCCTTAGCAGTGCCGGCGGATCAAGGCCGTACCTCTATAAGAACACGTTCGATAGTGATTGTCACTGAGACTCGTCGAACGAGTCAAGTGGAAGCGCACGAACAAGATGGGAGGAGACGTCTGCAGGGAGAGAGACTATATAAAGAGAGGGAAAGAAAGCGAGGCAAGCAAGCCCCACTTTCTCCTGGAGCCTGGCCCCCTGAAACCCCCAATACTCACAGCACAGTCAAATTTGCTTTTGGGGGTCATATATCCCGGCCTCGAGGCCTCCATATCCGGGTATCCCCTATTCCAGGGTATATTAAGTTCCTCTCGATATCCCCAGAACCGACCACGTATCTCTTCCCCCTGCCCACCGCCTCCCCTCCTTTCATTCCTCACAGCCGTCTTTTTCGAGCTCGGAAGAAGGGGACTGCGCGAGCATCTGGATGGATGCTCTGGATGCACTTGGAAGTCGTTCCTGGGGCTGTAGATACTCGGTAAGCTTTTAGCTCACATCATCTCACCTCGTGGCGTCCTTGTGACGTTTCTCGGGCTCGAGGCGCCCCAGTTTGGTATCTCAGCATTCCAATGGACGGGTCCAGTCGTCATTGACTGTCCTCGTGCGTTTCTGTGACGACAGTGCGCTGCGATAGAACGGCAGCATGCCTAGACCGCTAGCGACCACATCGAGGAGTACTTAGCCTTCGACTTATACACGAAGCTCACTCGCTGCATGGTTTCCAGCGGCCAACGCACGTCGTACCTGATATTCGTGCTCACGGAGTACACGGTTAGACTCTCCACACGAATGGCCACCCGACAACGAGCCAAAAAACCGGTTTATTTATCGAGACTATCCACGAAGTCCTCCGCCCAGCGTCCAGTGACGGTACGAGCATTTGGCGAGGCCCATAGCAAGTCGCAGTGGACCGTGGTTCGAGATATCCGGTCACCTACGTAGAGTCATGTTCCGCCGTTCGAGCCCTTCACATACCGACCGATCTTCTTCCGCTGTACTCAGCTGCCCATCGCGCTTGGAAGTAAATGTGGCCGACGGAATAACGTTCGTTACGCATGTACTAGTTGACGGTATTGTCGATCTTGAGCGATCGAACATATTCAATGCGGCTCGAGAAAGGTCATATCCTTGCTAGACCCCGATCCCCAATGACGTTCGAGGGTTTCGAACGTTCCAGGGAGTCAACGCAACGTCAACGCAGTGCCCCAGATCCTTTCCAGCTATGACTGGTAGCGTTCAAGCGCACCCCGGGGTGCGGTGCAGTCCTCATGCGCAGAATAGGCACGCCCGACTCGGAAGGTCGTCCATCTTCCCCCGTTCCGCCGAGACTAGGATGTTCGGGGCACCCACAGAGCGCACTGAAGTCGTAGATCGCCACGGGTATGTCGTACGCAGTCCCGTACAGCCTGATCTTGCCCTCGCGCTCGTCCTCGCTTCCACATTCATACCTGCCCCTCTTTACCCAGTGCTCACCGCACTCGATAGTTCTGCGAATCCTGCAGGCATACGGAAACATTGTTGAAAAGCCGGCGATCTGTAGATTTTTTCCACCATGGGCCTTGACCTGCGGGACGAGAACCACGACCGATTGGAGACCCATTCTTGTCGTCGCCGAATCCTTCCAGCTATGGCGGGAGTGAAGGACGTGGTATCCGATAGAAGACACGATCCCCACAGGTCTGATACCTTCCCCGTACCGAGTATACGGGGACACGTAGGGGAGGGTAGTGAATTTGCGGATTGCTGAGAATGGCATAACTGCAGCGGCGAGCGAATATCATTCGCTGACAATAGTGGTATCGACGCGAACCGACGCCTGCGCCATTCTGTGGCTGAAAAGCGAATCGAGACAGCTGGAGCCAAAGACCGCTGAAACGCGACGCGTATAAGCGTGGCGTCTACGGGCTGGATAGACCGAAGAGAAAAGGAACCGCAGGCGGAGAAAGTACGGGTGTGAAGAACAAAGCGAATCTGTAGGACGGGAGTAAGCCGAACCTTGGGTTCAAGGGCAGCACGACAAAGACCGGAACCAGAGAGGGGTGAGACACGCTCATCGAAGTGAAGCGAGAGTTAGGAGCCACACGCTACTGAGGAGCCGTCGTCTTTGAGTTAGGGACGGATCGTCCCTGGTCCGCTGTCCCGGGTCCATTGGGTAGAGAATGTGCTTCCGATTGTCCGACAAGGAGACTGCACCTTCAGCCTAGCGTTTGAGTCCCTGGCGCTCAATAGCAGACAGCCGGTCCAACTTGAGATACAAGGCGACTCCCACGAGGTTCGATACGGCGACCCAAAGACGCGACCTGGGAAAGAAGTCGACTGGAGGGGTTAGCGAGCAAAGGGTCGTTAGTTGAATAGGGGTCTGGAATGCGCAACATGTCGGGGGACGAGACCTGCACGTTCGCAGGCGAGCATCGTCAAGAGCTTGCTGTGGGGATCGCGGTCAGCATACTTCCAATGGGCACGTTATTGGAAGAAATATGTGATTGTATAATGAACACGTCACCAACTAAACGAGAAGCCGGGGCATATCATAGCGTAAGGTCGTGGAATGAGAAACCGTTTCACAGGAGGATGGGCGGAGGAATGGAAGGAGGGATGGGAAAGGGTTACAAATCGAACCGGAGGAAGGATACGCGGAAGAGAGGCCTGTTTGGCTAGATAGATAAGATGAAAGGAAACCGACGCGACACGACACGCAGAAAGAGAAGCTCCGTCAAAAGAGAGGTTAAATCTAGAATGATAGTAGCACTCACGTAGACGTCGACAGCGGCTTTCGCGCTCTAACCAAGTACGAAAGGCAGAATAGATCTGTACCCCTTTCCGTGGAGGGAAACGCGAACAATGTCTCAGCCAAGACGGGAGAGAACAGTTAGCCTGAAGTCCAACACGAGGAGTTGAAACGAGACCCCCGCGGTGACGGTGGGGTGTACAGGCTCGTCGACGTTGCCGGACCATTGAGACGCAGTGAATTCACGACAATGGAGTTAAACCCCACCTGATTTCCACCCAACCTGGAGCGTTTCGGTTCTATCCCCCGTCAACCGATGGCGAGGATGCTTGAGAAGACTCGGTAGGAAGAGAACCGAAGAGTAAGGTGATCCTAGCCCTCGCATTACGAGCCGGAATACACAATGGAACTTCGTCCCGTTCCCGGTGGGAAACCCGAAGAACTCTCCAGCCAGCGGGAGCGAAGATTTAGCCCGAATCTCAACACGAGCGATTTCACCTGTCAAGCGGTACGTGCACGGCGACAGTGGGGTGCACAGGCTCGTCGGCGTTGCTGTGTATTCGGTAATGCGATGAAAACACGAAGGTGGAATTGGTCCTCACCCCTTCAACCCAGCTTACGGCGCTTCGGCCGTTCTCCCTCATTCACCAGAGCCAAGATGTTCTAGGTCGTGTCGGAGATAGTACAGCACCGCGTATTCGAGTCGCTGCCGTCGAGGAGAACCCCGAGGTGAGTGCAGCCAGACATACAGTCGACTAAACGCTGTCGCCATCCAAAGCTCGAGTCTACTTGAGACCGACACCCCTCCGTTGCCGCGTAGGCTCTGATCTACGGGAAGTGAAGAAGGCGAAGAAGGTATGACGTGGGAGCTGAAGTAACTTCCCCTTTCGTTGAGCTCGCAACGTTTCAGAAGTCACCCCCAAGGTGTCGGGAACTAAGACGTACGAGATGTGTTTTGGGTAGTGCCAAATTCGGCTGAGACTGAGTGCTCAAGTCCCCGTTGTTGAACGCAACGGCGGGGTGTGCCGGGTTAAACCATCCATCCAACAGACTCGCCTAGCCACGCACTGTGACAACCGCGAAGACGCCAGCGTCGCGGAAGGGTCAAAGTACCGGATACAGTTAGGGAAGCCTGGTGAGAAACCCAGAGGGTCGAACATGGTATACCGTAGCAAGCATCAGCTGGAGCCGGTAGAAGCATCAGTAGGCGATACCAAGAGCTTAGCAGGGCAAATACGAACTTTCAAAACGCAGGGAGGCTGAGAGAAGCGCGTAACGACCACTGGAAGAGAGTAACATCAGACGGCTGTGGTTCCCAGTGCCTTCGTCCGATATATGAAGCCACTCTCCGGGGCATACCCACCAGGAATGGACCATTATCGGTTCGATACGAACGGCTGTGTGGATGAGGGGGTGCGGAGTACACGGAGGGTTCCAACGGACGTTGAGGGTATCCAGGCCAAGGCGCCCCCGAGGGAAGGGCTGAGCAAATAGTCCTTCGGCTAGTAGCGCGGTAGGGGTACAGATGGCGCTCACCAAAAGGAAGGGCATATGTCGTTTACTTCGCGTTTCGCTAAAGCGAGCGCAAGGGCGAGTCAATATTAAGCCGATCACCACCCCGTGAGCGACTAGATCGGGAAGCGGTTGGCTTTGCGGAGTGTCGTCGGGTGGATCACGAAGCCGTTAGCAAGGCGAATGGGGTACAGCCCGAGAGATAGAATGAAACCCAGTTTGAGGATATATGCGAATCCACGGTCGGGAGCGCGGACCTCCAAACGACAAAACGTCCAGTTCGACCACAAACGGAGATTGGAACATGCTGCCAGCAAACACAGAGACCCCCTCGCCGCACAAGGGTTAGGTATGGCGCCGGAGGACACACCAGAGTCACCGCTACGATGGTCGATAGGCCAGTAGATATCAGAGCGGAAGGTGCTTCGTGTCGAGCGTATACATTCAGCACGCCAGTAACGTCGACGAGTCCGAAGGTTGAGTGCGGGCAAGCATCGGCCGGAAGGACAGTTTCACGGCGATGGGAGAAGACGGGGACGAAGTTCCATGTTGGGAAAGGGACAGAAGGTATATCAGGGTGCGCTCTTTCGATCGACTAAACGGCGTCGAAGAGCCAAGTGAGGGCAGCGCGGGCGGCGAAGGAAAAGACCGCGGGAGCGAGCAATTGAAGACTGAAAACATCCAGGGCTAAATCACAACCACGGCGTTCGTTAGACATCGGGTCACAGGTGCTTCTGAAGTCCATCTCCAGGAAGAGGACGGGAGCGACGCTGAAACCCTCCAGCCTCAGCCAACGCGAACCAACGGATATCTCAATCTGCGACGCACCTCCGAGCGGGTCATATCCATACAGGATCCTGGGCGTGCCAAACCAATCACCGTGTAGGAACCGTCGTCAGTCACTGGCGCGGGTCGAGTCGTAGGAACTAGAGGATGGATGGAGAGGGGTCCAAGGATATCTTAGGCAGAACGATATGAACGGGAACAAGAGAGGAATGATCCCTCCGGGCGGACGCGCGGCGTCTCGGCGAATGCCGACTCGCTTGGTCCAAGCAGCGATGCCAAACAAAGACCAGATCTCCCATTCAAGCGGACTCCATGAACGAAAATGCATCGCTCCTTCTTATCTGGTACGACGACCCCCATGTTCGTCGAATCACCTCACGATACCCGAGGATCCACATTTCCATCGCATTTCGGCACTGCGATTTTAATCGCATGCGTTAACGCTTGGAACTTCGGATTCATTCCAATTCTCGGGTGTCCGAGGTGAACCGGGAGGTCAGGTTGACTGTGTCGAGCCGCGGACTGCTTCAAGGCTATCCGTTGGATCGAGTTTGCCTCGTTGCTCTCCTACACCAACTTACATCTTCAAAGGTCTGAATCATACCCACCATGCATCAAGGTCTTCTGGGAGATTTTCTATCGCTTCGTTGATGGGTGCCAAACGTGTCACCAATAGACCCCCGATGCTGGGATCAAACCGCTGTCGACGTCGACTCTAGTCCCTACACATGTATTCGAGCTGGGCCACTATTCTAGTACCCTCTCTTGAACATGCAAGATCTTCGCGCAAAGAGGTAGCTTCGGTTTATGGGCCGCAGGTTGGAGGTAGGGTTCCTACTGGACCTTGGATACTGGCGTCGCCACTAGGTGGGTGTCTTCGCGAGAGGTCTCGATGCGTCGACTGATACTCAAGCCAACTAGGTTTGCTCATCGACATATTACCCACGATAACGGGTCTTTGATGGGTATGGAAGGGAGTATCTCGACTGTACATCCCCCCTGGAAGTGTTACGACCTCACTTCCGACAGCGTCGATTCACCCAGCTGTGAGCGCGTGAACATCGAGCGGGTTCGGGTATCGATGAATATGCGTCGATGACCGCCGTTGGGTACCCCCGTCGGCTCTCGGGGATATAGGTCTTCAGATTGAATAGTGAATTCGGGGGACTCACAACGAGGGTAATTGAGATGACTTCCATACGCTGTAGCAGAACGCAAAGACGCACCTCATACCCTGACACTTCGACTTTTTTGGCTTCGATTACATCTACGCGAGTCGATGCATTCACCGTGATGAAGGTCCCGGCGGATGGAGCGTACCGCGTAGCTTGGAGCGACTGACTGTATTTATTCTACGTCCCAAATTTTGAAGGAAAACGTCGTACGTACCATTTGGCAGGTCAAAGCCCAGGGGTGCTCAACGCCTTTGATGCGCTCGTGGCCGGTCTCGATGATTTTGGGGTATGCATGCTAGAGTCATCACTGCCGCTGGGCGCGGTTGCATAGCGGGAGACAGATACAGGTGAGGGACGTTGAGCACCCCGCGAACGACCAAGGCGGTGCTCCCAGATATACAACAACATGGCTCTGCCAACGGGACCACGGACTTGACGTCGCACAGGAGGATCTCAAGGGCTCAGTAGTCGAAAATGAATACGAAGGAGTTTGAAGCGCGCCACAGCCAGCGATCGACGAGCTAGTCGACACCCGGAAAGAGGCCTCGATACGTAATAAGAGGGTCGTAGACCAAAAGACGCGTGGTCGTAGAGGGGTCCGATCGACGTCACAAGATGGTGGAACGAGTGAGGTCAGTAAAATTGATAGAACATGCGTTCCCTAAGAGGAGAGCTTACGCCAATCGCGGAAGGAAACCGTGTTGTATTGGGGGTGATACGAGTTCACCGTAGGGTCGTCGTTAGTTCTACGGCCCAGGATGAGTGAGAACGCGATTGACGGATTGAAAGATCGAATACTAACCTCTACTCCGTCAACGGCCAACGTCTCTCTACCTTGTTCAGCCTATCTTCCCCCCATTTCCCCCCATCCATAACGAACTAGGGTTCCGCCCCGTCACCCGCTACGGCACCCAAAGGCATGAGCGCCGAGAATATTGTTTGGGGGCTGTCTGGACACGCTCTCGCTACCTTGGTGAAGGTCCGCACGAGGAGCGAGCTCTGATCGACATGGGCGGTTCGAGTGCTGCGGGATCGGTAAGTAGACTGAGAGGAGATGAGTACCAGTCGTGAACCAGCGCCTTGACTCGACGGGATCCAGCTAGACAGCGAGCCTCTGGGGATCCCTGCACTGAGACTGAAGTTCAAAACATAAAAATAGGTGTATTTCGCTGACGCACCCATATGACTTCGGCCCCTGGGCCGAGTCCAGCAAGCGTTCGGCCATATATCTCGCATGAAACCATAATGGCCATGACCCGATGTCTGACCCCATCGCCCCACCCTCGTCCCGGCGTTGAGCGTTGAATTGGTTCGCCCATCGACGAGGCGCACACCGGGGCAGCATGACGGCTGGAATACGAACACGGATGAAGGGAACGTACCTTGTGATAATTCAGATCCGTGCTCGAGGTCGACTAGCCGCCACCAGTAGAGCAGCTCCGTGTCATTTCAGAAATAGGATTGGCCTCCCGGGGGTGGGACGTCAGCCGTGAAGTACGGTATAGTAGAGCACCATACGACACACCTATCTTTCCGTACCGTTCGACGTCTTCGACTTCTCCCTTCCTGCGTTTGAGGAACGTCGTCAGATTTCCCTGGGTGAGAGATAATGTCTGAGGACTCACGCAAAGGACTCCGGCGGATGCTCTAGGTATGAAAGGAGAACCCCATCGTCCTTTCGGCGATGAAGAGGGTATCACGACCGACAAAGCCACAGGTTGGGAAATCGAGTGAAGAGATCCTAGCCTGGCCGACATGGTCGGTGCGACTGCGAAACTGGCATGAACACCCAAGCTGAGACCGGACGGGTGGGGGGACTGTCCTACTCGTTGATTCAGATGAAGGTGTCGAAGGAAAATGAGGTCCGTACGACTCGGTTCACAGCACTGCAAAGGACGATGCTGTTATCCTGGCCCCTGATCGTTCCTACAAATAGGATGAAATGGCCGCTGGATGAGATTGCACAGCGCAAGAAAATCCGGTATGCACAAGACGGACAGCCCGAGGCCCGAGGGGAACGACACTAGGCAGAATAGTTGGCGGTTACGGCTTCACAAACGGAAGGACGAACTCGAGCGCATCCATCAAGGATCTCGAGATACTGGCTACCTTTACGCAGCGCTTGGAGAATCGAAGGTTCAAGTTGAACAAGTTCGTCAGTCTTCCCGACGTCTGGGATCTGAGGAACTCGGGCGAACGCGTCGAGCCTGCCCGGTAGAATAACGGACTCTCGTCCTCCCTGGGATGGGCCGTTGAAGCTCGTCGACGGCAGAGGAAGGATTAGTGCAGCGAAGGTGTCGGGAACTGAGGTCGAGGACGGTCAACGGAGACCGACGCAGGGCACTTTGGGGGAGAAAGGGACTTGTACGGCAGGCTATCGGAATACGGGGAAAGACTACCGGACAATCTACTGCGAGGGATATGTAAGAGCGCCAAGACAGAGTCTCGGGGACCGCGTGCGCACCTCTATTCGCGACCTTATTAGCCGACCCATGCCAGTAGCCTTCACACTCCTCACTATAACCGCTCCCATTTCACCCACTCGAACGGATGTTCGATTCCTGGGTCAATCCAGTTACGTCTGAAGCGCGAGAGATTCCCGCATTGTGGTTGGCCGTTCCCTGGGTAGATGGATGCGGGGGGAGTAGACGAATTGGGTGGGCAGCTGCCGGTCGTCGATCATCTGCCTGGAACGTTGAGAGGGGTGATGAGACGACGGGGCGAATCCGGTTCTAGAGAGAGGGGACTGGGGAGGTCGGTGTGCGAGTCCAGAACGCACAGGGCACAGGTTGGAGCCGAAACTCGATAGCAGGGTTGATGCGGCAGACGGCGTTGGGACTGGTGTTGCGCACCGCGGTTGAAGGTCGGAGCATACCTTCCGAGCCGAGTTCGCGTATGAGGGAGGTGTATCGTGTATTAAAGAGCGCGAGGACGTACCTAGCATTCGTCCTAGGGCATACGTCTCCGTCCACCAACCCTCGAGGTTGAGAAGCGACACAGGTAACGCACCTCGGGACACGAAGGACAAGACGCATTTGCAATATAGCGCTACAATGCTGATCCGAGGTCCCAAACGGTTCTACATGTCCAGTCCTCCCATAATGGCTATGAAAGAAACGAGATCTGGAAGGTCAGCGGCGGAGGGTGCGACGGGAAGGTCATGGTGGTCAAGAGCAACCACCGTCGTCACCGATGCCGGGAAGCCGAACTGCCAAACGCTCGCTCCCACGCCCCTATCCTGTCAGTTCCCCTGCTCCAAAATCGCCGTTTCCCCCAGACTCGTACATACGCTCGTACTGGACTTAATAGATGGTCTAGAATATAATTTATAGCTCCATGTACGTCCATGAAAACGGACGCGAAGCAAGTTCGAAAGGGCGAATATTGGTTAAGGATGTGAGCGCTGCGAAAGGTACTTCGTGCATACGGAACAAACGACACGATGAGAATTTGAGGAAAGGGCGATGGCAAACAAGCCCACTATGTATGTAATTGAATCCAATGAGCGGAGTTCCGGAGCTGTGTCTCGATTTGTGGGGAGAGGATTTGCAATCGCAATTGCAGTCGACGTCAGGGTAGGATGGCGGTCATATGAGTCGTATCAGAACATCCACTCTATCGATATCCCCTCGCAGACCCTTACCTGAATCGCTTAAGTGCCTGCAGTATGGGATGACACGAACTCCCATCAGGGCGCGAGCACATTACCTTCAAAGTGCTGTGCAAAAATTAAGCGCCCATGACTCAACCCATGCTTCTCGGCACACGCGGTCTCAGTTCCCTCGGAAGTACGCGGGTATCTACCTCATTTCTGGGGTGCACTGGCTGTGTATCGTCCCCTGACCCTAGTATGACATCACTCTGCTTGTCGGTATGTGAAATTGCAGGACAACAGGCTCGTTATCTGGGCGCGTGAACGGGCACGAGGGGTCCCTGCACGCCGTGGCGTAAATAGAGTCACGGGTTACCTGGGGCCGGGGAGTCCGGCGACAGACATTTGAGACTGTATATCAACGACAATCTTGTACTCTGAGATGGTTTTCGTAATCGGAGACTTCACTCTAGGAGATATACGTCGACATTAAGACGTAGGACGGTTGGTGGAGCGAAGGCGACTGGAGGTTCTGCCAGTCGCAAGCTAACATCCCCAACTTCCAATTGCCCAGCTGCGGACACCTTGAGGCATCTCGTCACAAAGTATAGTGGGCATAATGGGGAGCATTGAGGTAAGAGGAGTTCTGCAAAGGGTCGGGATCCGCATCTCATATTGCCCTTTTGCGTATTCACAGGATCTTATATTATCTAGACTTGCAAACCCTTTTCTCCCCACCAAATCTTCCTTCCCTACCTCCAGGATACCACACATCCCCACCCTAGATACCCGGTATACACTGCACTGAAGCGTACTTCGTCCTAGTCTGACTGACACTTCAGGACCGCGCCGTTCAATTATACGGTGGTGTTCCGAACAGCCGACATGTCCAGCTCGAGCGCAATGGAGCTGCACGTCAACGCTTCCCAACGCGTCCAGTTCTACCAGACCGACGGTAGCATCAAGCACTTAATCATAGACGGTACCGTTTTCGTTCAAGACCTACTTGCAACCTACTCCCGATCCAGAACACTTGAAGCTACACTCTCAACCGCCAAATCACTCACCCTCTTGCACTTAACTCGATGCCGCAGCTACTTTAACGACTACGTCGATATGGAGTTCTTCTTCCACGCCATGGTGGATATGCGCGCAGCCAAGCGGATCTCCATCACCCAATTCACCCTCCCGAACTCGGACTATCCTCCCTATACGCCGGCATGCATTACCACGTACGGACGCATCCGAGTACCTGAACTCGTCGTCAACGATACCCACGGACCATCACTATCCTTCTTCCTCACATGCTTCGACCTGCAGGGGCTCTATCTGGGCGGTTGCTCGTCCATCGAGGACTTACCGGACTGCGATCGTCTCACGCTTGGACGTATTCCTCCGCAACTCGAAGGATTCCTAGACATTCTCGCGGGATGGGAGGGGCCAGAGCTCATTATCGATAGCTGCGCATTCCTCGATGAGGACTTCGTCCGTGAGCTAACGCGCATCATGGTGGACACGGAGGAGCGCATCTGGCCGCGTGCCAAGGTCTTATTCTTTGGCTGCTCGTACGCCGTCCGACGACGGCTTTACGAGTTGCAAGACCTTCGCTCGCAGTTGTAGGCTCGTATATACGTTCTCGCTTTGTCTACCCGCCGATGCTCTATGTCTTGTTATGCCTTTTTCCCTCAGTTTGTCCTGCACCATACGTTCTTAGTACATGCCTTGGATGTCCTCAATGTACATATCGTTGGTTTCATAGACTTTGACCTCAATTTCGAATGGTAGTAATACCCGTAGACTCCATAGCTAAATTCCAAGACGCGTAGATACAGTACTGCTTCCCTTCTTTCACTCCCTAGCTCTGTAAGGTACTCTTACTTTGTATATCCTAATCCCAACGACTATCACCCACCACCTCAATCATTATACCATGGGCGGGCAACCCCCGGATCCACTGTACGAGATCCTCCGACGAGGCGTACTTCGAATCGTCCACGCTCCAACCCTCCTCTGCGTCAACTTGACTTTGTGGCCTGGGAGGAGAGAACCGAAGCTTAGCGGTGCGCAGCCAGGTAATCGCTCCGCCCCGTTCCGTTGACCGCCTTGCACCAATCATCTTCATCCACCCAACACGAACACCAGGTTCGCGCATATCAAGGCAAGTGAGTGCCTCCAGCTTTGGACACAGGCACGTCCCAACGAGTCGAGTCCGGGTTTTGTCGAGCTTCGGTGTAAGCAGGTCGAGGAGCGCCCCGTCGATCCAGCCAGCATGGTCGGTGTTGAAGTACCGCGATCCGAGACCTGGACCTTCGACGATTTCATGCTTCGAAGACACCATTGCCAACGAGATGACATTTGGCAAATTCTCCAGGCAGTGCCTGATCGCCGTCGATGTGAGACCCCCATAGCTGAAGGTAACGTCCGTGAGCTGGAATCCGAAGTGGGTGATCAACAACGGCAGTGGGCTCATCGGTTCGTCTCTGGGTTGGCACACTTGGGTATGGTAGATGACCACATCTACGCATTGGAGAGACGGTAGAACGAGTGCCGAGGGGAGATCTGTGGGAACCCATTCGTCGCAAACGACGATTGTCTGGAGATGAGGCAGGGTTACGGGACGAAGTGGTTGGATGGGAGCGCTGGGAGTTATGCGCAGCAACCGACTCTCGGCGCGGATGGTGCATTTCACGAGGCTCTTGCATTTTTCCAGCACACGCAGAGCGTGCTCGGTGAAGAATCGGCTTTGACTTCGAGAGTGGTTCTCAGCAATAGGACCTAGTGTGAGTTCGGTGAGAGAAGGCCAGTTCAAACGAGCGGCAGACGTGGATAAGAGGTATGAGGGGTGGTCGATATCGAGGTGCCCGAGCCTGAAAAGATGACTTTGTGCCGGGAAGAGTGGCATAGCGAGGTCCGGATTCTCCCTCGTAAAGGAGGTTAAACATTGTATTTGCAGGCTCTCCAATATCCCTGAACTATGCGCAGGGACTGGGAATAACCGACGAAAGGGAGAGTTCTGACGCGTACTGGAGAGCGTGATGGTGACGCATTTCCATCGTGCGCTCCGAAGGGTGTCGATGAGTGGGGCCACAGCCTCGAAGAATGTGTTTCCGTTCGACGGAGTGGGATCCCCCGACGGAGCGGGATCTCTCGCGGTGATCTTGAATGTGATAGGCAACCCCGCAGATCGAGATATGAATTCTGCGACCATGCGGGTTCTTGCCGCCATGCACTTCGAGAACGAAATTAGACGTCCGTCCAGGGGGCGGGTTTGTGTTGGATACACAGGTATGGATTCTACCGGGATTTGAGCCCACAATAGAGGGTTACTGAGGGCCAAGGCGCGCCATTGTCGTGAGACATGGCTGACCCTGACGATGCTGGTGCCAATGTTGCGTTTCCGGCCTGATTGGCTAGGGCCCTCAACCATAGCAAGCTCAAGGTTCTTCGGCAGGAAAGTGAAAACCAGGGATAAAATCTCAGGGGGGATCGCGCGTGCGGTGGATAAGAACCCAGCGTGACGAGCGGCGATATCGCGATGGTGCCGTTCCAGAACTTCGACTACTTCTTTCCGGCGGACAAGTTCAGCGATTGCCCACTCGAGATCCTGCACCTCAGTGAGGAGGTCCCGAATAACCGCCCGATGATCCTCGATAATCCTCTTCACGAGAGGAACCTCATCAGGAGTGGCTACATAGTTCGTCATGAGTCGTTCAGCGAAGGTGCGGTCGATCTAGACACGATGAGCTCGACATCGAAGTGATATAGTACCGTTTCTCTTACCTCGGTGGGTTTGACCATAGCTGGCTCGGCGCGTCGGTTCACTCGCTGCGATTTAAACTGGTTAGATGCGAGGGAGAGGAAGAGGAATGGAGTTCGAATCGATCGATGATCATCGTTTGGCCATGAGCTTCGGAACATGCGACGCCACGGAGGTATTCATCCTCGTGTCATCCCTGACGATTCCCAATTACGATTGATCGTTCGAGGTCCTGAGTTGGCCTGTGACCGAGGTCTTCAGTTCATGACTGAGCCTAGCCACAGATATTTTCTCGAGATGCGCGTAGGACTTTCGCGCATGCTACAACCATTGATTAACCCACCGTGGCAGCCAGCCGGTGAGACTTATGAACCGCCGAACTACCACGAGACGTTGTATCGGCGATAAGCTTCCCTGCCCGGGACGCTGTGCCAAGCAGCGGGGGTGGATGTGATTGTGATAACGAGCAGTGAGGGTGACATTCTGCGAAAGAAGGAGCCACATAGAAGTGAGAACGCAACGTGAAATTGGAGGGCACGCGAAAGGACTGCGAATACTGAAAGACGGCGTCGGGTGACGCATGAACGTGTGGGCTGGCAAGAACCGTACCGACTTCGCCGCAAAAAAGGTCTCTCGCAAATGGACAGGATTAGAGCTTCGCCCAGTCGACCAACGGAGTAAACTTCGAAGATAACTTCAATGCGGAGCTCTGGGGCTAAGCGCCCGCGACTTATACCGTTGTGCCCAGTACTCCAATCGCGGATCAAAGTTAGCCCAGAGCAAAGGTAGCGGAGGGGGATGCACAGAACGACGAGGAAACTAGTACTAGGAACACTTGGAATCAACTTGGAATAGTCCAATCGGTGGTTCATAGAGGAGCCTGGGACGAGGGCTCCTGGTCCCTCTGGAGCGGGGTCAAACGAAAGAGAGAGACGCCAGTCGGACGGAATCAAGCCATAGGACATAGCGAGAGCGCAGGGGAGCCCGTGGTTGATGATGCACACTGGTACGGCACTTGGAAAAGAAGGTGGAGCCGATGGGTGAGTGAAAGTACCGAGGATTCGTAACGACGACCCACCTCAGTGACTCACTCGACGTATCATCCACAACCCCCTCGATTGCCATGAGAATCGAATCGACGTCGTCCGGTGCTAAAAGGAGATCCAAGCAATCGGCCGAACACTAGTGAAAGGGACGTCCGTTGCGCACTCTCGGGAGTGTTCTACGAATGTTCCTTGGATTTGCCTGTGTTTCTCTAGGGAATCCTGGTCCCGGTCAGCTGAGCGAGCGAAGTGGGATACTTGGTGCTAATCCCAGGATGATACCCTGACCGTCGTATTCGGAGAGGTCACTGGTAGTATCGGAACCAACCCAAAACAAAGTTGTCATAATTTGGTAGAACGGAGAGCGTCCGGCCGTAGCGCATACCGGGTGTGAAAACTCCTGACCGTGTAGCGCGAAGAAGAGGCAACCCATACAGATACGCCCATACAGATATTGGTGCCAATCAGAGAGCGTCGTTCAGATTGGGGGTACCGAACATGTCGATCCAACTGCCGAGGGGCGCTCATATAGCGTATAAGGCGATGAATACCCAGAGCGGGAGGAGTGCCAGAGACGCATCTCAGCCTATTCCATCATATCGTACTCCGCACGAATTGACGACCTTTCGAGTAAACGACCGCTCCAGAGATTGTCGCTATTATCAAGGATCCCATTGCAGACATCGAGGTCGATCGTCGAGATACTCATGGGTTCCTCCATCCGGCGCACCTTCGGTGGGGAAGTCGAGGCGAGGTGGAGGTACATCCATCCGAGGAATCCTGTCCCAAGGGGTAATGGATAACACGGTTCAAAGAAGGAAGAGGTCGGGCCTGCGCTTTAATGCAGAGCCATAGATTGAACCCGCTGGACAGGTGTCCAGGAGTTCCTGTACCGGGTATTTTTTTGGCGATGAAGATAACAAGGCCGTCATTATTGTCCTGTAAATGTAGAAGGTCGGTTCAAAAAAGGAGTGGAAGTAAGTCGGAATATAACATAGCCAGATCAAATGGGGTTGACGTACGACGCAGGGGACGGGGCCAGAGGGGTTCCGTTGAAGAAAAGCGGAGTTCCTCCAGTCGCTTGTGTGCGATGTTCTTCTCGAGAAGAACCTACCCAACTTGGAGAGAGCCAGTTAACCGAGCGGTGGTGGAGAACTTCGACACCACGGTGGCGTTTCGTGCGAATGGGGAGATTCAGGTGAAATCGAAACAGACTACACCGGCGATCCTGCAAGGTGCGTGGCGCCGAGAGTCGCCGTGTCAGATCCATAGGCACTCCATGCCAGTGGTTTCTGGAGGTAGCCACCCAACGGTGAAAAGAATCGCATGGCACGATGATGGTGTATCTTGGGTGTACCTGTATACGTGCGATCGAGTGTTGACAGCGGGAGAATTTAGAAAGAAGAAGGAGGCCCGTATACCGGGGTGGATGAACCTAAATTTAGCTCGAGCCTCGAGCCCGAGTTACCGTACTAAGTTGAGGAGGTGGTCAGCGGGCCAAACCTGAAGCGATGAATCATACCCGCACGGGGTACCTAAGAAACATGAGAATTAGAAGTTGAGCTCAGGCTCGATTACTACGAGTGGTCGGCCCAGTCAAGCCCTCCGAGTGACTCGGTAGTGGTGGTTCGAGAAGAGATTCGTGTCGTCATCTGCAGATGCCCAAATAGATGTGGGAACAATATACCGTTCAGGACAGAAACGCACGGACCACATCATCCTCGGTGGTTGGATTCCTTTGTTCATCTAGTCGCTTTCACCTTCTAAGTGCGCTCCATTCTACACTCATCGAGTTATCTACGTCATGGTCTTTGACTCTCCCTTTACCCGCTACCTCTACACGAACTATGTTCCCCGATCTCATGAAATCCCGATAATCAAGGCGATCCTCGAGGACCACCAGTCAGCATTGCGCGATCTACTGAGCAAGCGGCAAATTATCGATGAAGAAACCCCCGATGATATTTACCAGAGGTCTGTGGCGACCGACGGGGCCATCCGTTCACACCAGGACTTCATACGCCTGCATTCAGCACTCCTTTCACCTGTCCGGGATCTACCTCTCGACGTCCTTGCTAACGTCTTCACTTTCTCCCTGGAATTATATGAGGAGGCGCGGGGGTGCATGGAGTTCAAGAAGATGACATTTGATCACCCCATTGTCAACATCACCCATGTCTGTCACGAGTGGCGTGAATTGGCAGTTGGGATTCCCTCGCTATGGAGGCACGTCCATATCGACTCGCTCCCTAGACCTCGTTATAACGGCCTCCCGATCGCCCAAATACGGCAAATGATTTCCTTCAACAGATCCGTGGATCTGATCACTGAACGGGTCACCATTTTCCTGTCCCGCGCTGCCCCCCTCCCCATTGTACTCTCCTGCGCTGTTGCTGACCCACATGCTCTCGACGAACCTAACTTCCAGATGGCAATCGCTCCTCTAGTCAACATCCTCCGTACCGCCATGTGGCAGGACGTGTCGTTTAGGCTCGGTGTTCAAACAAGTACTTCCCCGCTTCTTCGTCTCCTCCCCATTCCAGCGAAGAGCGTTGCGACGATCCGATCGCTCAAGGTGCGCGGGCTCAAGAGCGTTTTGGGCGAGTCGAGGGTGTTTCCTGTCGACTCCCTATCTATGCAACACCTCCAGGTTATCGACCTGGACTGTTCTGGTGCACAAACCCTGCGAGGTGGGCAATAACCCTACCTGCGTAAAACATCACTCTTTTTCCCCGCCCGCTTCCGGTTGGATGTGGGCGGGATGCTAGACAGACTCGCAGACAGAGGGATAGAGGTAGACGGGGTGACATTCGAGGTCGTCAGGGATTAAAGCCGTAAAGACGTGAGATTCGTATATCGAAGGATGTACACATTGTACGTAGATGAAGGTGTATCAAATGAGTGGGTATATTAAGCGAGAAACGACTGAGAGAAATTCCAAATAGCGCACTACGCACGAACGTAACGAAGGGTATTCCAAAGCCTATTACAACTGCCTCAGTTTCTCGATCACTGTCTGAATATGGGGCTGGTTCCACTCGCCGCTCCATCCCTGCCTCCTCTCCTTCCTATAGACCCCATTCTCCAAATTCTCCCATTCTCCCTCATCCCCATCGACCTCCTGCGGTACGTCCAGATACGTCCCGTTCGAATGGCGCAAGCCCCCGATCGCGCTGAACCTGCCACCGGTTGTATCACCTCCGGCTCCACCAACATCTCTGCTGGATCGATATTGAATCTGGGTATCGTCGATAAGTGGTTCGATGTTGCTGATGCGACGGGGAGAGATCGCATCGAGTGAGCTCATGCGACGGTGGTGGCCGACGCCAAGTCGACCCTCGGCGACCTTGCGATCGACGCCGCAGGGTAGGGCGTACTCGATGAATGGAGTGTCGTAGGAAAGTGGTAGAGCGAGGGACGTCCGCATCCAGGGGTTGTTCATCGAATACGATGAACTCCTCCCACCATCATCAACGTCCTTATCGTTCGTCTGAGCGGTTATTCGGGGACCTGACCCGGTGACCTTCCTCGTTCGGGTCGCAGCAGCCTTCGATTCCGTTTTGACGAAACCAGGAATGTTAGGCTTGGGCGTAGGGGAAGACTCCTCGACAACGAGCCTGAATGGGTGATCCTCGAAGTAGGGAGTGACGATGGGAGGCTCAGGGTCTTCCGGCTCGGGAGATAAGACGGGAGTGGGGTTGACGGACGTACGACTAAACGTCTCCGAGATAGGGCGTCCGTTCGGATTCGAAGTACTGCGACGTCGAAGCGAAGGATACTTGCGGAGGATATTCGGAGAGATTGGAGAGAGGGGCTCGTCGAATCGGTCATAGCCTTCTGGAATAGATGGGAAGTTAGCTTCGAGGGGTGAGACGGCGATGCTATGCCTCGCCCCCGCCGTCCTTCGTCCGTCAAAGCTATCCTTCCTCTTCTTCCTCATCCGCCCAGTGTTACCCTTGCCACTCTCATCCCGAGTCCCGCCGTTCTTGCCCCTCGCACCGAAGCTGATCGTCCTCGATCGCCTGGGAGCAGCAGCCTTCACCGAGACGAGCTCCGGGGGAACATCGTCACCAAGGGTCTTCGTCAACTTCAAGAACCGCCTTCTCCTCAGTTCCTTCTCGCTAATCCTAGGCTGTTTAGACTTGGGACGATTGAGCATGACGGCGGCGATCGTCGACACAGTGGAGAGGGCAGACATCGTAGACATGAAAGATAACGCTGGGGAGAGCGGGGTAGGCGGAGGAGGGAACCGGAAGGACGTCGCGGACTTCGGCGTGATAGCGAGTTTCGCCTCGAGGTTCTTGGCGGAAGGAGCTGGAGGTTGGAGGACGAGGGGTGGAGGAACGCGATGCACCCTCCGCGGGGGTCTTGGAGGGGGAGGCGCTTGGGTATTGAGTTTGGTCGGCGGTGGACCGTTGACATCGGCGCTCCCATCAACCATCGCCTTGTGTGCCGTGACAGCCGACGAATGAGGTCGATTGGTGGCAGCGTTCGTAGCAGCAACAGAGGAGCCTCGGGCAGCTGGTAGCCCGAGAAGATTCGTCGACAGAGCGAGGCTAGATGGCGTTTCGAGCGAACGTTGGTCCTTCGGTCTCAGGACGCCCTTCGGCACGGACTCTACGCCTTGCTCATTCTGCCTCAAATCGCCGACTAGCCCATGCACCCGCATCTGCGTCGATTCAGCCTTCACCTTCGGCATCAGTCTCGCGCCAGTCGCAGCTTCACCAGCGACATTCGAATTACGCCGCTCGGTCATTACAACACCCCCGTTCTTGTCAACGCTCGCGACTCTCGAACGAATGCCCGGAATCCTAGGCCTCTGAGCTGGACCTAGCGAACGGAGAGCGGCGCCCATCGTATCCATCGTGCCCATAGTTCCTACCGTCCCGATCGACCCGATACTCCCAATCGTACCGAGGGTCTCGTCACTATGCGATGCTCGAGGGTTGCGATAGAACGCGGGGAGGGAGAGGGCGTCGTCCGAGTCGAATCCAGTATCCTCCTTGTGACCGCCATCGCGATGATCCTGCGCCTTCGCTTCAACGGTGGAGTTGGAATCGGAATCGTACCCAGGATCTGAGTGAGGCGACGAAGATGCAGAGTAGAAGGATGCGGGAGAGGGAGGTTGTGGAGCGGGAGTTCTGGGAGGTGGAGGGATGACGAGATCGATAGGCTCGATAGGGGATTCTGAGAAGCCGGGGTCGTCGGGCTGTTGAAAAGTGGAGAGACTGGTCGGCATATGATATCCGGTGAGTCCCCGCCGAGTTCGAGGGCGGTAGTCTTCCTCAGTATCGATGACGTCGTGTTCGGCGTGGAGGGACTCGGTAACGAGGAGTTGGAACTGGTGAAGTGTGAGTTTGCTTTTGTGCTTCGCGAGCGTCGTTTCGGATCGCGATTTGAAATTCGTAGGGTCGGCGAATGAGGAGGGAGTGGCGGAGGTGAAGGTCCTGGAACGTGCACGCTTGTGGGTAGGGTGAGGTACTGTGGTGCTCATAGGGGATTCCTCGTTGAAGAAGATGCGTTCGTCTACGTGTTGCGATGGGGGAGGTGGGGCGCGCCCAGTAGGGAGACGGCGGAGGGGCTGAACGAACTCGTCTTGATAAGGGGTTCGGGGTTCAATCGCCGATTGCGGTTCCCTGGGATATGGGCGCGAATCGTGCCCATGGAGTCCCACAACAGAGTTCGATGCCGCGGCTAGGAGGTAGGGGTGCGTCTCCGAATCTCCTCCCCAGTCCCACGCTGCATTCTTCACTGTCACTCTGCCCTTCTCGCGCTTTGGGACTCGTAGAGGGCGTAGGTCTGCCCCAGCGTAGGTAGCGAAGATAGAGCTCGATTGTCGGTCGAACATCGATACAGCGCGCGTCCGGATGTGGGTCTGGGTTTCTGGGAGTGGATTGGTCTGACGTTCATGTAGAAGAGGAGCGGTGGGCGGAGGCGACACGTAGGTCAGTGCTTGTGACATGACGACAGTCTGTCGGGACTAGACGACCCAAAATTAATGGGTGAGGGGGGAGAACGCACACCGACAGGGGGAATGGAGGGCGTACCAGTGAAGGAAGGCTAACGACTGTCCACGAGGCGGAGAAATGAAGCAACCATCTCCCGAGGTAATCGTAGGATATAAACGATCACGAGAATGGGCAAATGAAGCTGAGAAGATATATGGATGAGTGGAAATGGGGATGCGGAGGAGAGGAGGCGTACTATGATGCTGATTTCCTCCGCACTTCCGATCGACGATAGTGAGGACGGCACAGCCAACCGGGTCGAAGCTAGCGAGGCTCGGCCAGGTTGAACAGGCTTAAGGCCATCTGCCCTAATACGAGGTGCTTGAAAGTGCCCATGAAACGCCGCCAACATGCTAAAGATAGGGGGATAGGGAGATGAAGGGAGTCGAGTGGGCGCTCTTCATTTGGCGAGCCAACCAACGTTCAAATGACCTCGATATCGCCGCGCCCAAAGTTGACACTCGACATGTGTTCAATTTCTCGCATCGTGCGCAGTGAACATATCACATATCTGGGAGGCGTTAGGCGTTAGTAGACTTTAGAGCGGAAAGTACGCCGGACCTCACCATACATTCATGCCCTCCTCGACGACCCATCCAACTTTACGATAAGGAGATGGCAGTAGGAACAAACCCGAAATGCAACGAATCAACATCGCATTAGTGCCGAGGTGCTCACGGGACCCGCAACACGTGGCCGTTGTCAAGGAGAACAGGCTGGTCTGGGCGCTCGCTGTCGGGCGCTTAACCTCCGCGACCCAAGGTAGCGGCTCGGTGGCGATTGCCGTGGCTGGCATTATGCGGAGCGGTCAGAGAGAGGCTACCCGGGTCGAGGTGCGTTCATAAATTTCAAAATCTCTCGAAATGTGAAAGCGGGTATCTCGTGTGCGGGCAACGAACTGCCTTCGGAGTACTGTAGCATGGAAACCGGATATTTGACAGATGCGGAGTGCCAACGGACCATAACCCATCGATCCGGGCTGCAGTGCGGTTTGGTAGTCCTAGGCACGTAACCGACACAATAGTCAAAAGGTGTGTGCATTCTGAATTCCAAACCACACTCAGACTGGTGATTCGCCTAACAAAATACCATTGGAGTCATGAACGCAATACATCTTCTGCATAAAATCGGTTTCCAAGGAAGGAAGTTCTCGCCTTGGTATCGGCCTTTCGAATTTACTCAACGCATACCATGGAAGCACGTACGCGATTTACGTGGGGGTAATCATCAGATTATCCAAAACCTCATCTCTCGTTCGGCAGGCTGGAACCAGGTGCAATCACCGAGCCGGGGAATGCCCAAGATGAAGTCACGAAGATGCAAGATTTGGAGCGTCGGAGACC
This sequence comes from Coprinellus micaceus, assembly GCA_951394405.1. Lineage (NCBI taxonomy): Eukaryota > Fungi > Basidiomycota > Agaricomycetes > Agaricales > Psathyrellaceae > Coprinellus > Coprinellus micaceus. The sequence continues at coordinate 5,321,516 of OX596335.1, read as the reverse complement.
ACGGTTGGAGGTGAGGAGGTTTGGAACTCATTTAATTTGGGAGGCGGTGTCAAAGCGGTGTTACACCCGGTGGTCGAAGGTACGTTATGGGGAAACACAGACAAACCCAACCAATGACTTTTAACTCGAGGCTCCTGTTGTACCGCCTCTGAACCGTACCCACTGCTCGACTATGTCACTCGGCTCTCCGTTCGCCGACAGAATCAGGACGAACTACGTTCCACATTCTGATGAAGAAGCTAGCATCAGGGCCATCATCGAGCAGCAATATACCACAATACGCAAGCTCGAATCTGACGCGGCGGATATCGATAAGAAAGTCGCACAGCTGGAAGCGGAGAAGAGGGAGATTCAGATCCTCTCGGATGTCTTCACGAGTCTAGTTCCGGACTCCCGAGAGCGGTCCATCGATAAGGCCATCGCAGAACTGGAAGCTAAGAAGAGGGAGACTATGCAAACGCGCGACAGCTACCGGACATTCGCCGATGCCCATCGTGCGTTACTGTCCTCCATCTTGCGCCTTTCGCCGGAGATCCTCTCGGAGATCCTCAGGAGTCTGGTCCCAAGTTCCAGAGAGTGGACCCTCCGGTCGCGAGCCACCCCCCACCCCATCGTTAAGATCACCCACGTATGTCGCCAGTTACCGTTTACGTACCATCGCCCTGTCCACTCCCACCCTATGGTCAACCTTTTCCATGGCCGATCTTCCACTCCCCAATGACGCGAGTCAGAGAACGATTGAGGCTGGCGAACGAAGGATGGGATTCGCAACGGACATGTTGTCTGCGTTCATACACCGCGCAGGAGCGTCTCCGATGACCATCGAATTTGGAGCGAAGGATCCTACCTTCACTTTCGGCACTCAAGCGTACACCAGAATGTTACAGCCCCTCATCCGCCTCGTCCGGCAAGTGCAATGGAAGACAGTGGAGATGTTTCTTCATTTGCGCAACACAGAATCTCCACTTCTACAGCTACTCGAAATCACCCGCAACAGCGACAGAACCCTCCAAAGCGCACGGTTCCTGATAGTTATAGATGTTCCTCCTATCGCTCAGGAGATCGTAGAACACCTTGACTTGCAGAACGCGATGGAGCTCACGTACTTAGGGTTGGGAATGCCGGCACAGGCAATCCTTGACGCCAGAATCAACTGGACAACCCTCACAGAAATTATGTTGCACGGCGCAAACCAGCTTCACCCTGTGTTAAGTGTTCTCAGCAAATGCCCCAACCTCGCTCGATGCACGATCGAACTCGACTCCCGGAGCTCACCAGTCTCCACACTCCCTCCCGATATCCCTCAGTTGATCACTCTTCCACATCTCCAAAGTCTCACACTCTTGGGATTTCAGCCCACAGCGCATTTTCCCCAGGCCCTCAGCCTTCCCTCCCTTCGACTCCTCGATATTAGCGATAAGGTGGAGACGTTCAAGGACTACCGCTGTTTTCCGCCCTTAGATGTCGCCCTGCCAGAATGGATCCGTCTCCACGGGGCCCAGCTGACCCATCTAAAATTCAGTTACGCCCGGATAACACTCCCTACCCTCCTCTCCTGCTTGGAGGGCACTCCCAATCTTCTCTCATTGGAACTACAACCCCCTCTCCTGGTCCCCTTCGGTCATTTCACAATTCTGATCGGCGACGGAAGACTGATCAATTTCCCTCTCCCCGCACTACTGGCTATGACGCCACAGTTCGACGAAACTGGAGAACACCTCACCAAGCCCTGTTCTTGTCCCAAGCTCGAAAGGATCATCATCTACGGGCCGCAAAGCGAAACTGGAGACGAATATTGGGTGGATTTCGTTTCGTCCCGGCGTCGCGAGTCCCACACTGGTGTTGGTTACATCAAGAGTGTTGACGTACGCTACCATACTCTGGATCACGACGGTGTCGGGTGGGTGGATTGGACAAGGGCGAAGGTTTACAATTCTCTCCTTGCACGGGGGGTGAGCCTAGACGGAATCGACTTTCATGTTCGCGTAGCGGGTTAATAATCTGGTTGATGTTCTGGATATCATCTGTACACAGCTACGGGCTCGCGCGCTTATTATCTTTGTACTTCAGTAGGGACCAACGTGTTTTATAAGCGGTAGCAACCTAGGTAGTATAAGCGGGGAATACTCGGTTTGACGAAATTCACCTGTGCGGTTCATGCCACCCAGCTGGGCTTACCTGTCAACGAGTGAACAAGTGAATACGGAAGGCGACGGTCAACGTCGCCCGAATTATTTGTCGATGAGCAAACGTAGGATTGGTCCAAAGTTCAAACGCAAGCATGGGGGGTTCATCTAGCCGCTACCTCTGCACTCGGGAAGTGGCGTTCGAAATTCCTTCGGGAACACGGCACGAAAACCAGGCAGATGACGACAGAAGTCAAGGTCAAGAAGAGAGTGACACAACATGTGAAAATGCCAAGCGAGCCAAGCTTCGCCTCAGCACATCTGATCAACCAGTTGAAATGGGATCGCCGACCGCTGTTGGCGTTTAAATATATCTAGAGCGAGGTGGGCATTTGGGCGTCTATTGCGGCTGACGGACGTAGAGTGCAGTTACCTACCGTCCACAGTGCGAGAGACCGCGGAGTTGCCCGACGTTGCGAACCCATCTCGAGGAGACAAACCCAGAGTCCAGTCATGGTCATGTACAAAATAAGGGTTAGGTTCGGATGGAAGCAACGTGAAAGAACCCAGCAGGCACCGAGAAGGGTGACAACAACCGAGGTTCTGCGCCGAAGCGAAGAGGTTTAGAACTCAGCTAGTCCTTGGCAATGTGACGCGGCGTAATTTTCCAAGTGAAGAGATTCTTCACACCAAAACACGAACAAATGATAACGGTAGTTGCCAGTGTATCGCCCTTGCTACGTTGATCTAGAACCCTATCCATTGCCTTGCCATGTCCCTCGATTCCCCGTTCGCTCACAGAATCGGGACTAACTACGTTCCACGTCCTGATGAAGAGGCTAACGTCAGGAATGTCATCGAGCAGCAATGCACGACCATACGCAAGCTCGAATCCGAGGCGGCGGACATCGATAAGGCCATCGCACAGCTGGAAGCGCGGAAGAGGGAGAATATGCAGAGGCGGGACAGCCACCAGATGTTCGCTGATGCCCATCGTACGTTACTGTCCTCAATCCTACGCCTCTCGCCAGATATCCTCTCGGAGATCTTCATGCGCCTGGCTCCGGATTCCTCACGGTGGTCCATCCACTCTCAGATTCCACCCCACCCCATCGTTCAGCTCACCCATGTATGTCGCCAGTTCCGCGCGATCGCCCTCTCCACTTCTATGTTATGGACGACTTTCTCTATGACTGATGTTCCACTGCCGTCTGACGCGAGCCAGCGAACCCTTCAGACGATCGAGCGGAGGATGGGACACATAACGGATATGCTCTCTACTTTCATCCACCGCGCAGGAACGTCCCCGATGACCATACATATTGGAGCAAAGGATCAGGCCTTCGCATCCAACGCCCAAGCGTGCACCAGAATATTAGAGCCCTTCGTCCGCCTCCTCCGCGAAGTGCAATGGAAGAGGGCCGAGATCTTCCTTCTGCTGCGCCACACAGCGTCCCCGCTCCTACAGTTTCTTGAAATCACCCGTCACAGTCACGAAACTCTCCAAGCCGCACGATTCCTCATAGTTGCCGAGGTTCCCCCTATCGTTCAGGAGATCGTAGAACACCTTGACTTGCAGAACGCGACGCAGCTCACATATTTGGGGTTGGGCATGCCGGCACGGGCAGTCCTTGACGCCAGAATCAGCTGGACAGCTCTCACGGAAATTATGCTGCACGGCGCGACGCAGCTTCCACTTGCGTTGGGTGTTCTAGGCAAATGCCCCAACCTCACTCGATGCACGATCGAACTCGACTCCAGGGCCTCATCGACCGCCACACTCCCTCCCGATCTCCCTCAGCTGATTACTCTTCCCCATCTCCAAAAGCTCATCCTCTCCGGGTTTCAGCCCACAGCGCACTTTCCCCAGGCTCTCAGCCTCCCCTCCCTCCGGCTTCTCGATATCAGGGATAAAATGGAGACGTTCAAGGACCACCTCGGTTACCCTCCCTTGGATGCTGCCCTTCCAGAATGGATTCGTCTCCACGGAACCCAGCTGACCCATCTAACATTCAGTTACGCCCGGATAACACTCTCTACCCTCCTCTCTTGCTTGGAGGGCACTCCCAATCTTCTCTCATTGGAACTACGACCCCCCCTCCTGATCCCCCTCCCTCATTTCGCAATTTTGATTGGGGACGGAAGACTGACCAATTTCCCTCTCCCTGCACTACTGGCGATGACAGCATGGCCCGACGAAACGGGAGAGTGCCTCACCAAGCCTTGTTTGTGCCCCAAACTGGAGAGGATTATCATTTACGGGCCCCAAATCCAAACCGTAGTTGAATATTGGGCGGACTTTGTTTCATCCCGGCGTCGCGATTCTCGCGCCGGTGTCGGTTATGTCAAGGGCGTTGACGTATGCTTCCAGGCTCTGGATATCAACGGCGTCGAATCGGTAAATAGGACAAGGAAGCAGGTTTACGACTCTCTGCGCGCACGGGGAGTAAGTCTGGACGGAATCAACTTTTACGTTCACCAGGGCGCTTTACAATCTGATTAATGTTTCGGAATCCGGATATCATGTATTATCGGCTTCGTGGCTCGTTCGCTTGCTACTCTTTGTACGTCGTTAGGGACCAGTGTGTGCTATCGGTAGGCTCAGTCTAGGTAGTGGCAGAAGTGGAGCATAAATGGTTCGATGGAGTATGCGGTTCGCGCTCTCCCTGGAATTCAACTAGTTGCGCTTTTAATGTCGCAAGGGGAGGCCTCTCAGTCACTCGGCACTTCACTCTGGAGAGTTGGGGTTAAAGCGTGTGCACGTTAATCAACGACAAGTTGGACTCCTTTCTTTGGCTGAAGGGCGAATCGTTTCGACGTCCGAAGTGGTAACTCAGATATCCCTATCCTTTAAACACAGTAATGAGGCCAGTCTCCCCCCAACCACCGCCCTTCAATCACGCTCAAGTGCCACTAAGCACGGTTCCCTCAGACCTGGATTCAATCAGAAACGTGAAATGAGGGGCTGAAGACCTCGGCAGGGTCATTGCAAGCCATGGACTCTAGAGGTCTCATCCATGCCTCTACCGAAATCGCGAACGCCGTGTACGTCGAGGAAACGAAGGAACTGTTCGAGTGCACCTGTCCATTCGATTTAAACCGGAGATACTCCCTTACCAAGCTCCTCCGGTCAAATGTGAGACTTGGATATAAAGATGTAACTCGCGCTCGTCCGTCCGTTCTTCGCAGAGAATGTATACAAGAGTCTAGTCCGTATCAAGAAACAAGGGAAGAAGTGCGAAAGGTACGTACGAACCCAAGCCGCCGGCGCTCGGTTCCCTGTTCCTCATTCTGCGGGTGAGAGAACCACTTTGGGAGCTCCGCTAGCGAGCCAAACCGAAGGATGTTCCCGTAACCAGATGGTCTTTTTTAAACATTGGCTCATCCGATGCTTCGACCGGTCTAAATACCCACATGTTTAGACAGGGTAGTTTAAGGTGCTGGGCACGATTGGTGGGTATAAATTGATTTTGCATGTTTAAATAGGGTGTGCATTTAATCTATACGTGTCTATAATGGGTAGAGAAATGGATTCTACAGATGTTTAAACAGACCAAGGTCTAGACATTGCTCGCCGGTCTGAACAGCGCCGCGTGTCTAGACTGGACAATATTGGGTGGGGTGTTTACGGTTAGATGGACACCGGGACCCCCATCGCGACTCCTAGTCGGAGCGAGAGCGCTTCACGCGTCGCCAGGATAAATGGAATGACACTGGAATCTGTGAGAAGTTGAGGAGCAGCATGTGAAGTGGGATTATTGGTGTCGGCTGCATGGGGTGGGGTAGTGGCTGAGGATGAGGTGCCAGGCGGTTCATCGAATGATGCTTCTACCTCTTGTTGCTGGGTGTTGACTTGGTTGGTTTCGTTGGCCATTGGATCCTCCTCCGAGCCGCTAGGCGCTGTATACTGATATCCGGCTTGCCTAAACGCGTCTTCACATCTCCGGCGGAGCTCGGCAAACTGATTTGATGTCTTCTTGGCCAGGGCGATCATGCCTAGAGAATCTTCGTGTCTGGAGGCGAGGGAGCGCCATACCGAAGCAATCTTGTCATAGTACCGGATACTACGCATGAATTCGACAAGCTTGCGCTCCCATTCCTCGTTCCAGCGAAGCATTTCTGCTTCCGCACGGAACCATTGGACACGATCACCTTAACGACGGTATCGAATATTAGCGCAATAAAACCCCTTTATCGCACTGCCACGTACCTTCGGAGATGAAGTCCTCTACTTCCTTGTCGCTAAGCCCCTTGGACGTGCCCTTGATATTCCACACCCAGGCTCGGTGTTCCCTGCGCGCCGGTTGTGCTGGAGTAGAGGGGTTCGAGCCGTCTGATTCTTCCAATTCAGAATCGCCGAGTCCCAGCTCGTCGTCTGAACGAGCATCTTCGGAGTCGGAGTCACTACCTGCTCGTCCAGTCTCAACCCGGGGCTTTTTGCTGGCTGATACCACTGGCACCCTCTGCTCGTTCTTCCCTGTGCAAGGAGAATGAGTGACCATGTCTGGGCGGGAAAAGGGCGGAATAGGCGTACTCTTCAAAGCCTGAGACGATTGCGTGCCCACCATATCTGACGTCGAGCTGCCTTGAGCGTTGATTAGAGGGCGGTATGCAAGGCGCTTATCACTATTGATACCGCCACCCGTCCAGGCTTGCCCGTCACGCTTGTACGTGTCGCCGAGTTGACGTTTCTCCGTAGTTGACTTCCGCTTAATTGCATCGTTGCTCATTGGGAGGAAGGTTGGGTCGTCTTCCGACATGCCCAGCGAGAGCAAGCCATTCCTGAAGCCGGTGTAGGTGGCCATCGCGGTCTCGAGCTTCAGCTTGGCGTTTTCGATCTTGTTGCGATTTCGTGTGTGTCGTTGCTGACCGCGGTCTTCCTTGTCGCTGGAGTGCATCGTTCCTAGCATTCGAACGGCAGTGCGTATTGTCCCGAGCGAGTCATAGGCAGCACCCTCGAGGATCTCCCTCTCCATTTCCCCTAGCTCTACCAACTGAAATGACAATCGCTCCCGTTGGGTATAGTGAGACGGAAGCAAAAGCTTCTGGGTCTCAGGCTCGTCGTACACCGTGGTTGGGTCGAGTGCAAGGACGTGATCAGCCACTTGAGGAGTTACCTCCAGCTGCAGTTCCCGAAAGCGCTTGAGGGCCTTTTGAAGTTGAGATCGTAGTGTCGCCACACTACTCCCAGATCTATCTGGCCCTTCACCAAGCTTCTCCAGAGAGTCTAGTAAGCAAATGATTTTGTGTCTACCAAGAGACTCATTCAGTCCGTACGAGAGTGACCCAGAAGAAGATACTCACTGAAGACGTCGAACAGATATTGAATGGTTGAGTAGTAGAGGAACGGACTTGGGCTTCTTGGTGAAGTTAAACCGTGTCGAGGTTCTGGGATCGGGATCTCCGGCTGGCTCCTGGGTGTTGGCATCGCTAGCTTTACCCGAGTCGTCTGCAAGCTGCATCAAAGCATCGTATATCCTCTTCTGGGATGGAACTATGGGAGAGAATCACTAACTGCCGGAATAGCAGGGTACTGAGACATACGCTTCGAAGGGGTGTGCCGATATACGCACAGAACTTCACCGTTCTTGTCGACGATCTTCGGATCAACGGAGCGTGACCGCTTGTTCCATTTCTCCACTTTATCGCCATACATATAGCAATAGCGGATGAATACCTCCTGTTTCTCATTCTTGAGCAACTCGGCTTTCTTGAGGTCTGAGTGGAGTTGGGTGGCTAATAGAAAGTCAATGGAGATGCGCCGTATCTTCATGCCGAGACTACTCACGAAGCATGATCAACTTCTTCAGATTCCAGTAGCTGATGACGGCAATGTACATGTCATGGCGGTTCCCGGGGCACATTTGCTGGCCTTGCCCGCTGAATTGGTTAAGGTACACCCATGGATGCTCTGCTGTTTCTCCATGAAAGTGACCAGCACCCTGTTGATAAGCGCACGAATAGAGATACATGCAATTGTCCTTATGGTTTTGGACGTGCAGGAGCGGCACCAATGGGCGCGCCTTTTCCATCACCCTTGCAAGCGCCGGCTTCTCGCTAGAGTGCTCTTCGAACCGAGGAACTAGGTGAACGCCAAATGAGCATCCGATATCGTACGAAAGGAGAAAATCAAGGTTTGGGAATTTGTCGATCCAGTCAGGAATTCCCCGCTGCTCGAGACCATGCTCGATGGCGTAGTCAACTACGGGATATCTAAATACGACGTTAGTGCGACTCCTATACCAGATGTGAACAAACTAACCTTTCGCCATACTGGAGGTCAACACTTGAGAGGATGAAGACGTGTGGGCACTGAAAGTTGACGATGCCTGAGATATCTGTACCCGCAAACTTCGATTTGTCCTGCTTGTTGATAGCTTTTAGATACGAGCACGTTGTTTTCTGGGGGTCATGTTAGATGCAGCATCGGATTTGGTGTAAACGACACACCTCTGGCGCTTTATCTGCGTTGACCTTGATGACGTAGACACGGAACTGGGGATCGGACGGAAAATAGGCTCGGCCATCATAGAACGAGATACGTTTTAAATCTGTATTCTTAATGAAGCGGTTTGCTTGGTAGTTGCCATCCAAGGTACCCATGATCTGGAAGAGATGTCTATGCGGCGCGTTAGCAGAAGGGCTATCCAGAATTAAAACAGAGGAAACATACCGGAGGCGTGGGTCACAAACACACTCCTCTTCCTTTGACGTGTTCACGCCAAACTCGATGCAGGCTGGACAGAGGATAGCCAAAGATCCTCTACGGTGAGGGAAGAAATCGCCAAACCCATGGAACACTCCAAGGCTGATCTCGGACTCGAGTATCTGCCATATCTTGTAGGCGTCACGGAACTGGTCGTATGGATCGGCGGCATCTTTGAAGAAGAAGCTGTCAGTCATATGTCGAAGGGCAGCGACAAAATCATATGCAGATTCAGCCGAGGTCAAGTGATGTATGTGGAAGCTGTGCATGACGGCAAACGTGAATGCAAGTCGAGGTCGCCGGAAACTGGCAGGCAGAAGACGAGCTTTGAGAAGCTGGTCAACTCGATCTGGTGGATCAGCCGCACATGCACAGAATCGGACCTTGGTGCTGTGAATTCCGTTGGTATCGACGATCGTAAAGATCTCTTTCGCATCATGCTTGAGACTGTGTGGGCACGGTTGGCCCCCGTGTCCCAAATGAATCGAGTTCTGGCCCGGAAGCGCGGAAATGTCATGTCGGACAAAGTACCCGCGATTGGGGTGCCACACGTTGGCCCAGTGCGTCGGCGCTCGCAGGTGAGAGTCGGTGAAGCATTGGGGGCATGAAGGTTCGTAATTCCAGCATTCTTGGCATGTCGTTGTGCGGGTCGCACCGGAATTGCAGGCACATGGCTCCCCAAGGCCCCTAGCGGTGTGTAGCTGGAAGAGGGTATCGACTACCTCCTGCTTCCGGGCCTCGAAGTCGGCAAACGGATTGGGCTCGTGCTTGGAGGATGGACTGGTGTGTGCACCAGGCTTGTTTGGTTGGGCTGCAGCAGGCGGAGGTAGGTGGTGGGCTTTCTGCTGAGGTGGTGCGGGGCGAGCGGCGCGGGGCAAGGGGGTAGTGGAGGAGCCGCCTGGTGTGTGATCGCCAAGCACCCGAGATATTGCTTGAGGAGCTCGAGGTGTTGACCCGAGTACTTTCTCAGCCTTCTGTGCCTTCTTTCCTTGCTTTCGCAGTGCTGAAAGCGACATGGGGGGTGCATGATAAGGAGTCCTGTCCAACAAATGTGAATCTAAAAGGTGAAAAAAACGTGTTGGGGGCGAGGACTGCATCAATCATCCTGCAAGGGCTCATGAGTCACAGAAAGGGTCCTAGAGGGTCCGCACATGTACAAGAACCACAGGGAGGGTAGATAGACTTGATAATGATAGAGATTGGCCAGGCGACAAAAATAGTGCAAATAACAAGGTATAGACAGTTCAATGACGATACGAAGGTTCGATAGCATGAGAGATGGTGGAGAGTAGTTGAAAGAAAAGATTAAAGATAACGAGGGACAACAGGGATACGACCAAATGTCATGAAGAAAGAACGAAAGTAATATGTGTACAGAGCCTCTTCCATCGCGCAGATGGTAGGGTCATCCGACTGTTCACCAACTTCGGAGAACCCTGAGAAAGCCGGGTTCCACCCAGTCATGAGTCTTCGAAGGTGGAGAAGCTGGGGAAGGCGGTGGCGGATATCGAGGTGTGCAAGTCCACATGAGGACTGATGGAATTCGACGATGAGGAGGGCGCGTGCAAACGAAGGAGGGACAACACAATCGAGAAGGAGTTCATGTCGTTCAGGAGAGTCGCGTGTATTAGCTTGGCGGCAGAGCCGGCGGTCCAACGCAAGCAGTTCAAACCGAAAATTCAGTTCAGATAGCTCCCATATCACCTGCTTCCACATATGTTCCCCAATACTGTCCGCGTTGACGATGATATCACCACGCCATGTTGGGGACTCCTGGAGCACTGCAACTGTTGCATTTGCTGCAAGGAGAGACCCATCGAGAAAGGCGAGGCCATCACGTTTCTCTGCCGAGTTTTTCTTTGTTGAGGTGTCCCTGCGGATGGCGTCGAAGGAGGATGGATCAAGTTGAAGGGCCCGGCGCCACACGCGATTCGACACCGGTCCAGCAATGGTGGCAGGGACGGCTGGCCCAACCCTGTGCTGCATGATGGGACGAAGCTGGAGCCATCGATAGATCATCGACTTCTTGATGTTGGGGTTCCTGGATGCAGGATCCTTATTGAGATCGTCGCTGTTGAAGAACAGTGGGGGATGTGCGAATGCAAAGCCAGCATCACTAGGCAGGTCGTTGGGAAAATCACCAAGTTGAAGACTTTCAGTTGCCCTCAGCCATGCTGCGTGGACCGATGGCAGAAGGGGGGAGACAGGGGGTTTGAGGATCAAGGTACGGAAAATATTCTTACGGCGTTCGCCGGTGAGATGTGACAGCCGGTCTGGATTAAACAGGCATGAGCACTTGAAGACCAAGGCGCTATTGAGATACACACAGGGGTGGTACGAGACTTGGATGCCCCGCAGGCTGTCCGCATTTGCCTGGGCGCTATTGAGGCTCCGAGGACCGTCTGAACGAGGTGGTGGAGGGTTGTAGTTCGTCGCAAATACATCGGCAGTATGAAGGACATGTCGCGAATTGAGATAAATTTCTTGGAGGCGGCGAGGATTCGTGGCCTTGCCCTTGAATATGGTGGGGTGCTTCCTGGTGCCTGGGTCAAGGACAATTTGTGCGGCGGCCTTCTCAAACTCGACGACGGTGTCAATCCGCAGGTGCGGTAGGTGGTGGATGTCTAGCATCATCCAAACAGGCAGTCCTGCAAGAACGCACTGCTTGACAGTGGCCGGATCTGTAGTGAACGTGCCCAGAGTGTCGGCAGTGGTGCTTGCAGGAGGGCTAAGACCCAGAATGCGGGGCATGCAGATGGTTTCCCAATATAGGGCAGCGTGAAGTTCCAAGAGGAATCGTTGGACCTCGACAAGACAGCGCCAAAGTTCCCGGCGAGTCATGGGAATGTGCTTGATGCGGGCGAGGAATGTATGCGCCCATCCTCGTCGGATGAGGATGACATCACGATAGGACTCGGGGCCCTTGGAACGGGGATCTTCCAGGTAATCGGTGACCTGTTTGGCAAGCTGAGACTCAATGCGGTCGAAGACGGAGAGGTCGAATGGGCAAAGGACAACGAAGGGCGGGGTCGATGATGGAGTGAACTCGGGGCAGTGGGCGTGGTATTCTTTCCATAAGATTTCGAGATGGTGGGGCAACTGTGGTTTGCGGAGGATGGCGGCGAAGTGCGGATATCCTCCACTGGTAGGCTGGGGCCACTGGATGTAGTCATCCGCACCGCAACGCAGATTGGAACGCATGAAGACTTCGCGATCGCCGGTGGGGGGTAGTTCGGGAACCCAGGGAACATTCACCGCAGCGATAATGTTTTCGCCGCAGTGAACAAGTGCAGCCGCTTGATATGTAAGTTCGGTGGGGTCTGAGACAAAGCATGAGTGAGTGTCAACGGTAAGAAGCAGTAACGTACGGTTCTTGTCCGAAGCCTTATGGAGGAGAAGTTGCGGGTTGGCAAACACAGCCTGAGCGGAGAACTTGGCCTATGAAAACACATTAGCTGTCGCCGCCGTGCCTCAAAATCCAGCACATACTTCGAAATGGGCGGAGGTCATTGGACGACGGCCACCAGTTTGAGACTAGGTTTCGAGTTGAGGATGTAAGCGTCGACAACGCGAAGAACGAGCCGGATCGATCTTGAGGTCTTGAAGCACGATGTAGCACGGATGTCTACGCCAACGCATCTAGTGCCCGACACGGGGTCTAGGCGAGAGGTAGAGATACCGGGACCTGACGCGAGGTCTAGGCTGGGCAGAGCAAGTGACCCTCCAGTGTGCTGACACGAGATCTAGCGGCACAGGTGGGGGTACAACACAGAAGACAGACAAGCCGCAAACAATGTACCAACGCCTGACACGAGATCTAGGCATTGGTGCACAGAAGCCCCAACTCGGCTGACACGGGATCTAGCCGAGCTGGATGCATTGAAGAAGGGAAATTGGGGGAAGGCTTACCGACGCAACAGAGGATGGGAAGGTCACGCCTGATAACTCGAGAACCGTCAGTCACGGTCGGTCCGGAACGTTGAATCGAGATTTGAAGCTTACCTTGGAGTTACGGACACGGTAGGACAGCAGATTGAGGGGCTGAGAGAGAGGAGACTGGTGAGGAGGGAACCGCCAACGTCGGTGAGTGTGTCGAGATAGTGATCAACAAGCAGTGTAGCCGCCCACGACCTGGCGTTGGCCTTGTTTGGTCGTGCGTGGCAACGGCGTTTGAGCCAACAAGGCCCGAGCGCGGCTGTGGTCGAAATCGCACAAGTCCATGTTTGCTGTTTAGACACCGCCGCCACTATCCACGTTCCTCCTCTCTCTGGGCCTCGGCATCATCCTGGGTAGACCTCGTTGTCACCCAAAGTTGCGCCTTTCTCAACCGATAAGCCTAGATCGCGTGTCAGGCTTAGAGGGTTGCACCGGCGGCTCCAGTGAACCCTTTCCGCTCGTGACCCCTTCCCACTCATTCTACCTTCCCACTTCGCAGTGTTCCCTTCGGTAGATTTTGTTGTCACCCAAATAGCCCTTTTCGCAACGTCTGAACCTAGATCGCGCGTCAGGCTCGGACGATACCAAGTTTGTGTTCCAAACAATTGTTGCCACTTCTCGATTTCCGGCTTGCATTTTTGTCTGGGTAGATATAACTGTCACCTGGTTTGTTTCCCCTGAAATAGACGCCCCTACTACCTAGATCTTATATTAGGCTCAGCTGTCGTCTCACATGATCCATATCCACTGTGCCACTGTGTTGATATCCCATGTTTCGTTCGAAGCCCCGTTGTACATGTGCTTGCCCAATGCTTACCTGCACGATTCCTCTTACGGATTTCTGTAGTATGGCTCTTCACTCCTATTCCCTACTCTTTGGTGACCAAAACTTCGCATTACTAGGCTATATATGCTACTTCACCGCTTCATCGTGACCATGGCTCTTCAGGATGTTTTTGATCATATCTCTGCATGCCGCCCTTACAAATCACGATTTCATCCCAAGTCAATGGACCTTGGTCTCTCTGCCTGCAACCAAGTAGGTCCCTTTACGTCCTGGATGCAGGTACCCGTAGCTAATCGCATACCTGATACCTTGAGGACGACTCCAAGTGGGACGAGCTTGCGGTCATCTTCGCACCTTGCTTTCTACCCTTCTGGACCAGACCCAGATGGTGCGTTTGTCCCACTCAAATAAATTTTCGATCTAACGTGCCAAACAGACGTTGGGTGCTGCGACCCCAAACTCCCGACACCGTCTCACAAAGGCAGTAAATAATAACTACTTTGCTTGAACTTGAGGGCGATGCTGACCAGATACCAGGTTTACCGGATACTTTCCACTGGCGTTTACACCTCCCGCCCTCGGAATCTCCATTCAAAACACCCCAACCTCAATGTTTGAGTAAGTTTAACCTTACATTCCCAGAACAATTTCTAAATCGCGATAGATATAGGGTGATTCCGTGTCTAAAAGCCATCTACCGGTTGCGACACAGGCCGAATATTTAACTAAATACCTGTTCCCACTTCACCTTGGCTCGGTCGTCTCCGTTTCCTTGAAGGCAGGGTCAAACAATCACGGTCGTCGACGAGGAGCCTGGATGAACGGTGAGCTCAATTTACGTAGACTTGGAGTCAAACCCAACTCACGCATTACTATTGCCCAGCGTGATTATTTGCTGGAGCTCGCGGATGATGTTGGCGGCGATTTCCAGCTTTGCTTGGACAGCGACACGTTGTCTAGGACTCAGCTGGCGAGTTTCGTGCCGGCAGCCCTCTACGCACTGAACGAACGGATGTGAGATGCGGACCAACCTATGCAGAAAGCAGACTTACCAATACACTGCGAACAGCAAACATTGGGTCATGAGTGCCCATGTCGATCTCATTCCGCTCATCGTGGTGGTTCTCGCATCCTAATGGCCTATGGTTTGGGACGATGAGAAGGTCAAGCAGAATGTGCTCGACACTTCGACCACTGTTCGCCATGGTCATTGACAAGGTAATTCCGGTATAACCCGTGCCCCGAGCTTGCATATTGAAACAACACCTTCCAGGTCATCACAATTTGGTGAACAGCGCCGCTGCGGAACACCCAAGCCCATCAAGTCGGTCTCGCCTCTGTATCTGACCGGATCTAGCTGGGTGCCTGCCCACCGAAGCGCCGCAGTCGGTACCTTTACTCTATATTTTGTGCAGGGTACAAGCTCATATATTTCCCTTTACCCCAAAGGTGCTCTCCGAACAGTTTGTGCTGTCCACTAGCAAGCCGAAACTGGTTCGATGCTTGGCCCAGCCGTCCTGAATATATTTCAACCAATCGGAGAACGGCCGACACATTCACCATGATTATCCACCCACTGGACCCGTCCTGTGTCGCCGAACCGAGACCCAATTCTCTCACATTGCCACTCTTACTCTCGACCTGCTGTACCTATTCCCTTTCCCTTTCTCTCTTACCGTTTCCCCAAAGCATTGCGCATCGCAAACTCGTCCCCTCCCTTGGCCGCTATCGTGACCTCGTATCTTACTACTATTTCCCTTGTCACTCACTACCTTGCTTATAACCCCACCTTCACCGTCATTACCCTCGACTCACATAACGTTCATTTCTATCCCGCTCCTGTCCCACTTTGGTCCGAATATTTACTCCCTACTCAACTCGTACCCCCATGTCTAGGAAGACCAAGCCCTCCACCAGGAAGAAGCCCAAAAATGCCAACAGCACCGACGATTCTCGGAAGCAAGGAAGGCCTGACGAGTTCTTCACCACAGCCCAGGATGCCGCAATTGTAGCAACATTTCCGACACACGACGCATGGGTCCTCGAGCGGATCGAATCCCTCACTTCCACCTCGCACGAGTACTTGGCTGAGAAGAGGAGGCTGGCGGCAGCTCTGCTGGATACCCCAACCTTCGAGGGGTGCGTTGTTGAGGGTGACCAGAACCGCAGCCAGAACACATGTATCTCAGTACGTCCTCATGCCCGCCTTTCAGAACGTGTAGCTCATTTCTTTTAATGGCCACAGCGTATTGTACGCAAGTACAGTGGTCGATTCAGAGCCCTCTTCAAGAACAAAGAGGAGCCCCACACAGAGTCCACCATTCCGCCAGAGCTTGCCGGTCCTTTGGCAAAGGCCTGGCTTCGGGTCATCGGCCAGCTGACAGGCCGACATATGTTCGTTGAGGAGAACGCGGAGTTGATCAAGGAAACGGAGGAACAGCTGCTACAGGAGGGCTGCACCGCTGCTCGTGGTGGTGGTATCCGCAACAAGGCCATTGCGATAGCCTGGGCCAAATGCCCTGATAAAGAAACCTGGGAGGAACGTGCAAAGGATTTGACCACCCACATGGAGGAGTGAGTGAGCGTTCTCAATTCCTTCTGAGTTCTCACTCACATTGCCTCCAGGTTCCGCGAGTACTTCCCGGAAATGTTTCAAGAGGCCCAAGCTGGCGTACTGGCACGGGGCGTACTTGGTACGATAGCCATCAAGTCCTACATATCCGTTCGCGCTGAGAGTGGGGACATCACCACCACCATGTGAGTACATACTCGGACATATAGTTCCCTTATTCGAGAATCTGACGTATTCATTGTCTTCAGAGCACATGCCGCATTTGATGGGTATGCGAGCGAACGAATCTACATGGAACCGGAAGCTCTCCATCAGGGGGAGAGTGAGTGGAATAGGATAGTGGATGCATTCTTACCACGTACGTCTGTTCATGAACCTTGTTCTTGGCTACGTCTCTGACATACCTTTTTCTAGGGCCACCTCAGACCCCGCAGCCCACTGACATCCCCGTGAATGAGCACGGCGTCCCCATCTGGCCGGCATCAATTGATATGCTGGAAGCCAGTGGACGCCAGCTGAGTGATACACTCGCACACCTCATCGCCGCTCTATGGGGTACGTACTTTCTCGTCTGTTTATCTCTTTGAAATGTCCTGATCTCAACCACCAGGATATCTCCACCAGGACGTCGTCCCATTCCCCCCGTTTCCGGAGGAAGACATCGATGCCAACCCCAACAAGTATTACGACACTTCCCTTTTCCAGCTGCCCTGTAAGCTCGGCGCCGAGAAGGCATCCGAAATCTCTGCGCTTGCCGAATACTTTGCCGCCCAGTCCAAGACTCCACACCCCTTCCAATTCCACCTCAGCGCAGACACCCTTGCCAAGGAGCCCGTCGGCCTTACGGGCGCTAACCCCGAAGACGACTCCAACCCCGGCGACGTTTCTCTGGTTTCCCCCAACGGCAATATCTCTCTGGCTCCCATCGACCCCAACCTCAACCCAAATCCCACCCCTGACTCTCTGGCGGGAACCAACGAAACGGGGGAACACCCAGGAACAACAAAGCAACGCAAGGGGCCCAAGAAGACGAGTGCAGCGACCAAGACCGGTGCACCCACAAAACGCACCAAAAAGAAAAGGGATCTACAAGACGCTGACACGGAGTCGGCCCCACCTCCCAAGAAGGTGAAGAAAGCCGCTCCTGGAGGTGAGAATGCCAGTGCCGCCGCCTCAACTCCCGGCTCTTCCCGCGGCCTTCGTAACCGCACCGTTCCACGAGCTCCACAGCAATCAGTATCAGCGCCCCAGCCCTCCAATAAGCGCATTCCTGCAAGCAAGCGTTGGGCCTATAGTGATGAACCCCGACCTGTCACCCCACCTCCCCTCCCTATGTAAGGACCCGCCCCGTATGTATAGCCTTGATCCCCCCGAACGCTACCCACTGCATATTGTCGTGCTCAACCCTACTCTCTCTAATTTACCCCTGACGTGGCTTTCTTCTGGGGTTTCACCCACTGGCTCTATGTTTAAACCATTAGGATCCCGTACGTTCATCGATGTCTAGGCCTCGCTGTTTAGACTCCCCTGTTTAGACTCCCCTGT
This sequence comes from Coprinellus micaceus, assembly GCA_951394405.1. Classification (NCBI taxonomy): domain Eukaryota; kingdom Fungi; phylum Basidiomycota; class Agaricomycetes; order Agaricales; family Psathyrellaceae; genus Coprinellus; species Coprinellus micaceus. The sequence continues at coordinate 5,303,844 of OX596335.1, read as the reverse complement.
TTAGACTCCCCTGTTTAGACCGTGCTGTTTAGACACGTCCCGGACTAATTTATACCCTCTCATTGGACAGGATTCATTACCATTAACCATTGTGGATAGTACGTCAATTGACCCTTTACACCCCATATATCAATACTTATTTGAAGGCTAGGTTGTCTAAACATTGGTGTATTTCGACCGGTGAAAGCATCGGATGCCCCGATGTTTAAAGAAAGACCATCGGGCTTCTTGATGTTCCTGGTTTCGAAAGGAGGTCAGGCCGAGGAGGTGAGAACGAGGGTTCAGAGCGGGTGGCGTGGAACGTGATACCCATTCACGGCTGACCAAGAGAGTCTAAAAGCCGTACGTCGAAGAATATGCATACGTCAACGTCAGCACGGACTGGGCGAACGAAGGTATCAGACGACCAGGGTTGAGCGGAGAGCGCACGTGCAATTAAAACCCGTTTGCACAAGTGTGGTCTTGAATGGCCATTCGAAGTCCCGATCGGCGAGGAGAGCAGCGAGGTCGGTTACATACGAAAGTGTGAGAGCTTCGCCGAGCGAGCAAATCGTGAGAGGGGGCTGGGGTTCGAGTGGGTGGGGGAGCGATCTCTCGTTCGTCCTAGATATGTTTGCGGAAGGTCTGTACGGCAGTGGGTACGTGGTGAGCTAGGCAAGGTTACGAGGGTTCCCATCCTAGCTGGCGGCGATGGATCCCTGATTCCCAGAAACAGAGAGGAGAGGCGACTTGAGAGAGCACAAGAACGAGCGCGCTGAAGTGAGATAGAGACCTTCATCGGTTTCGAGAGCACATTAGGAACGTTAAGACGAAGGGGAGCGATTAGACATCGGTGGCAGGCGGCGGATGTAGAGCGTTTGGGTCCTTCCATTCGCTCGGTTCTGGGTGCCCGGTCGGTTCATTCGTTCGTTAATTCATTCGGTTGTGGCGTAGAGGGTGAAGTAGGAGTCTAGACCCCGCTAAGAAGTGAATTCGGAAGGCGACGGTCGACATCGATTGAACGGTCAACGTTGATTGGGCGGGCCCACAGGACAGAACGAAAGAACAAACGTTCGACGTTTTGCCCCACCTTACGGATCCATACTTATGGATACTTGGGATGGGGTCTATTACTCGTCTTGTGCGCTGCGCCAGTGGTTGTACTCGTCGAAACGCTAGGTTTAACCCAGTGTCGAGTAACGAGTTCGAGTGACTCGAAAGGAAATTCGACGTGGAAGTTGGAACGAACGAACGAAATGAAAGTGTCAAGGCTGCCAAGCACACCCGCAGCATTGACACTTCCCGGGAAGAGTGCGGATCAGGGCGTTGGTAGGGAGATGAACCGAAAGAACGGGGTGGGCGCCTATTTGAATTTTGCGGGGAGTCGACTCGACTAGTTGAGATCGAAGTGAGAGAGAGAGGGGGTCAGTTCAAGGACCGAATAGAAATTGAGCTGGGCTGGTGGTATGTATTGATGACTGGGACGCGGGGATTTGGGTAGGGTGGAGTCTGGAGGCACGAGAAGAGGTCTCACCGGCATCGATAGTGAGGACAACCGCCAACGAGAAGGATGGTTCCATCTGTCAAAACGTGAGCGCGGACCTCCGCACTCCACGTCTCGCTACCTACTCCCCTACTATTCCCTTCTGTTCTCCCTTCCCGCACCACCTGTCTCGGGAAGACACCCTAGACTAACCATTTCCCCCGCCTCAGATTTGGCCTAGCGAGGTATTCCTTCGTGCTCCCTCCGTCCTCCACGCTACGGGGAATGCGAATTGCGCTGCAGGCGGGGTTACCACCCTCACTCCTCCCTCTCACCCCCCCTCTCACCGTCCCGCAAAGTGACCAGAGGAAAGACAAGCGCTAAAGCATGGCCTAATATGGAGCGGCACTTTCGTAGAGGGTGACGAGGCTATCGATAATGAGGGCCAGCTGCGGAGAGAGTTCTAGCATTCGTCTTTCGGTGCTGTTTCCGGTGGCGAATCGGGGTTCGAATCGGGGTTCAGGGAGAGGGGGTTCGCGAGATAGTTGGGAAGTCGACGGCCGTGGCGGTTGTCCCGCGAACGAGGGAACGTGCCTATACGAGCTGTCGTGAAATCGATCTCTAGATAGTCGCAGCAAGAGAGAGGAGGCTAGACTCCTTCGAAATTGAAAACGATGTTCGACATGGGTACAACGAGAGAGAGAGGCCTCGACGGGGTTCGAGAAAGGGTACAGATTGAGTGGTGCGGATGGTAGGAGTAGTAAGAGCACTTGGCGGAGAGAGTTCCGTACGTTTGTTTGGTCGTTTGGTCGGTCGGTCGTCTGTAGGGTAGTCTAGAGAGAGTTCTGTTCGTCCGGTCGTCCGGTCGCCCGGTCATCCCTAGAGTCTGATAGAGAAAGTGGGCGGAAGAGACTAAATCGTCTGTCCGTCGCGGAGTCGCTTTGGAAGATCACGACCGACGCCCACAGAGTACACTGGGGGAAATGGGAGGCAAGAGAGAGAGACAAACGAGAAAAGCCTTCTAGCGAGCCAAGCCGAGTGACAGGGTTCGAGAAGGTCGAGCGATGTGGACGGCGGCAGGAACAGTGGAGAGCGCAGTATCGTGCGTCTGTTCATCTCCAGAGTACAACGGAGGGGGCGAACGAAAGAGTCTGCCGCCTCTCCGTCTATCCGTCTATCTGGATCTGGAACTCGACGGTCGATACCCACAAACTAGCCTGTACGGAATGGTACACGAGCCGGCGTTCGAGCTGTCTTCCGCTCTGTCCCTGAATCTCCGCTGGAGACAGGGACAGAGACAACGCGGAAGGCCTTCCAGTGAGTCAAGCCTAGCGAAACGCCGACAGGGTTCCCAGCAGAATCTCCCTTCGACAAAGGGAAGAGAGAGAGAGAGAGACAGTACGACTGTGATGAGGCGAAATGGAGACAGTCATCGGTCAAGGTCTCGAGCGCACGTCGGGACGTTGTGTAGAGCCAGAGTTGTATCGATAGCAGTGGCAGGCGGCGGACAGCGTTTGGATTTTTCCATTCGTTCCTTCGTTCGTTAATTCATTCGTTGGTGGCGTAGAGGCTGAACGGGAATTCCAGACGTCCGTTGAAGAGTGAATCCGGCAGGTAACGGTCGACGTCGATTGAACAGGGTCACAAGAACAGAGCGGAACGAACGTGCCCAGCGTTTGTCAGACCCAGTGAGGAACGGATACTCTTCGATAGGTTCGAGAGTGCCTTAGACTCGAGATCTGTATGCATTTAGTAACTTATGTCGGACTGGTGAAGATGCGAGGTGGAAGGTCAGATCGAAGTCAGAAGCAAGGAAGAAAGCGAACGTGCTTATTGCTCAACGTGCCCAGAACCGGAAGGCGGCGTTACGCAGCTGCGAGTCCCACACTGGGGGCCTAACCGCCCCCGTGCGTAAAGCATTTCCTCCTGGTGGAAGAAGTAACAACAAGTCGCGCCGCTCCTTCAAGAGCAATATCTTCATATTTCTTACCCTATTGATTTTCGACCTTATACATAGCCGTGGCCAAGCCACGCACCAAACTGTCGATGAAGTCCTGCGGCGTACCATGTACGGCCCAAAAGGGCAGTTCTCCGCAGAGACTGAGAAACCACCAAAAAAAAAAAAAAAAAAAAAAAAAAAAAAAAAGCGAACGTGCCAAGTGAAGCCGCCAAGCACACCCGCAGCACCTCGCGTCGGCAGGCGTCGGCTTGCGGCTGTTGGGTGGATCAGGGCCGTTGGTAGGGTGATAAGCCGTACTTACGGCGTGATGGGAACGGAGGGGCGGAGGTCGGAGAGGAGGGGGTGGGCACGGGCGCTTAAATGGTTTGAGCATTGTGGGGAGAGGGAGGGTGAGGGGCGTTGGGCGCCTATGCTACGCACTTGTGATATGGGGGGTCGTCAAATGCGGTGTCGCGCTACGTATCATGTGAGGTGTAAGTATGAGAAGAAGATACCTCTCACCGTAGTAACGAGAGGTTAGTCGATCTGTCAAGACGGCCTTCGAGCTCTACGTTTCGTTGCCCTCCTCGCGTTCTCTTCACTTCGACCTGTCTCGGGAAACCACCCCACATAAAACGTACATCGATATCACGAGTACCTCCAAAGTTCACCACGCGTTTCTGGCCCGCCCGACCCTGTGTAAATAACGGTAAGGACAACTATGTGTAGGGGTAGCGGTAAGGACGCCTATGTGGAGGAATGACGGTAAGTGGGGGTTAGGATATGAACGGAGAACCCCCTCCGTGTTGGGTCGTGCCAGTGGAGGTTGTGCGGATCAGGCCGTGGGGAGGGGTGATAAACCGAAAGAACGGGGTGGGCGCCTATTTGGATTTTGCGGTGAGTGGGGACTAGTTGAGATCGAAGTGAGCATGGCAGGGGGGGCGGTTCGAGGACTGAATGTAAGTCGGGCTAGAGTGGTGGTACGTACGTACATATATTACTGAGTGGTGCGCGGGGATCTGGGTAGGGTGGAGTCCGGGGGTACGAGAAGAGGTGTCACCGACGTCGATAGTGAGGAGAATGGATAACGAGAACGAGAAAGGTAATTCCGGCTGTCAAAATATGACGGTGGACCTCCCCACTCCACGTCTCGCTACCTACTCCCCTACTGCTCCCTTCTCTTCTCCCTTCCCGCACCACCTGTCTCGGGAAGACACCCTAGACGAACCCTTTCCCCCGACTTCGATTTGGCCTAGCGAGCTCTTCCTTCGTACTCCCCCTTCCCTCCTTGCCGGCCGTCCTCCTCCTTACGCGGAACGCGAATTGCGCGGCAGGTAGCCTCACTTTCCCTCTCACTCCATCTCACTCTCACTCCTTCTCTCTCTCTCACCCCACCCCTTCTGACTTTCACTCGCACCCCTTCTCACTCCTCCTCTACGCAAAGTGACAAGAAGAAGGACAAGCGCCAAGGCACGTCGACGGCCGTCTCTTGATCAGGGACCAAGCCCAATGAATACTCGATGGAGAAGCTTAGAAAATGATCTCCTTGGTGATGAGGGAGACGTTTGCACGGCTGAGACGAAAGACGTAGGGCCGGGAACTGGGCCCGGTGATAGAGTGATGCGTCGAGAGTTTTGCTCGTTCGGCCACCCTAGAGTGACGAGCATGGTGGGGAGAGTGAACGAAAGACTAGCACTAGAGTCTAGACCGTCTGTCCGTCGCGGGGTCGCTTTGGAAGGCAACAGTCGACACCCACGGAGTAGACTGAATTACCAGGTAGACGAACCAGCGCCGTTCGAGCTGTCGTCCGGTCGTACCCTCGACCCCCGAATCTCCGTACGTACGAGAGAGCGAGACAGAGAGCGAGGCAAACGCGAAAGGCCTTCTAGCGAGCCAAACCTAGCGATACGTCGACAGGGTTCCCAGCAGGATCTCCGTTGGACACAGGAGAGAGAAAGAGAGACTACGACTGCGATGAGGCGAGATAGAGACAGTCATCGGTCTCGACTCTCGAGCGCACGTCGGAACGTTCTGCAGAGGCCAGAGTTGTTTCGATAGCAGTGGCAGGCGGCGGACAGCGTTTGGATTCTTCCATTCCCTCCTTCGTTCGTTAATTCATTCGTTGGTGGCGTAGAGGCTGACTGGGAAGCCTCGACGCCGTTGAAGAGTGAATCCGGAAGGTAACGGTCGACGTCGACGTCGATTGAACAGGGTCACAAGAACAGAGCGGAACGAACGTGCCCAGCGTTTGTCAGACCCAGTGAGGAGCAGATACTCTTCGATAGGTTCGAGAGTGTCTTAGACCCGAGATCTGTATGCACTGAGTAACTTACGTCGGATTGGTGAAGATGCGAGGTGGAAGTCAGATCGAAGTCAGAAGCAAGCAAGGAACAAAGCGAACGTGCCAAGCACGCCAAGCACACCCGCAGCACCAAGCGTCGGCTTGCGGCGGCTTGCGGCGGTTGTGCGGATCAGGGCGTTGGTAGGGTGATAAGGTGTGATGGGAACGGAGAGGCCGGAGGTCGGAGAAGAGGCATGGGCATGGGCGCTTATTTAGATTTGGTGGTGGGTGGGTTGTGGGGAGAGTGAGGGTGAAGAGGGTGAAGAGGGTGAGGGGGGTGTTTGAGTGTTTGGGTATTTGGGCGTCTATGCGTGCGCTAGGTTTGATCTGGGTTGTGTTCGAATACGAGGTGGGGGTCGTCGTGATGCAGAAGTGCGTACCTGTCCCACTGCAGATGAGGAGATCTGGGGAGACTGGAAGTAAGCATGAGAAGGTACTTACGTCTCACTTATGATAGCGTTGAACGAGAGGTTGTTCCGTCTGTCAAGACGTGAAGGGGACCCCTCCACACTACACGGCTCGGTACTACTTCAATCCTTACTCTCATGGGGTTCCCGTGTCTTGTCCATCGTAAAAAACCCCTAGCGGTGGTGACCCTCTACCATTGCAGGCAATCCCCAGAATCCTAGGCCACCCCCCTCATCCTGGGGTGCGTGTAACTTGTTTCATAAAACTTAACTCCATCCCACAATGCGAGGGATGGGATAGGATGGGAGGGATGGTAATCCCTGGTAAAGATGAGATTCAGTGACCATCTGTCGTAAGGATGGGATTTGATTGTATTCCCATGTAGGGTCGCATTATTCGCATACAGCAGGCCTAGGGCCTCCTTGACTTCCAAATCTGACAATAGGGTGGACAGAGATTGATGTATTCACAAGGAGGGTACGGGATAGTACATGTCAATACAGGGATATTATCACGCATACAGACTATCAACACCGAGGAAACCATCTCTCCTGATCTCCAGCCGTCGCACTGAACCCTTATACGTAAGCTGAGGCCCAAGGGTTAGAGAACGCCTATGGCAAGAAGGGCAGGCGTGGTAGACGTACTCTACGCCCAAGAGGCCGACTAAATGTGCTCCAACGGTGGGCGAGAGCGTTCGATGGTGTCTCTATGCTGTATTCTTGAAAGGCGGGCACTGGCAATAGAGGGAGGGGGGCACGCCGACGGGCGGGCGGGGTAATCAAGTGGGCTGGGGAGGCGAGACGATGGGGGAAAGGAAGAAAGAAGTGATGATCGACGCGTTGACGCGACGCGTCTTGATATGGGCTCGCACGGACCGTCACCGGAATCTTCCGAAGGCATTTGGACTCCGCTTTGCCTTTCAAGCGCTTAGGTTTTGCGGGCCGATTGCCACCCTACCTCATCCTGCGCTTGCGAGTTCAACCGAATCTCATCCTTCATCTTCGATGCCCATCCCCCTCCCTTCCTTCTACCTGCGTTCCCACCCACTCCCCACCCTGAGATTCTGGCTGCCATCCACCGCCACAGTGGCGGCTGCCTGCTCATGCTCTCCAACTCTGCCGGTGGATGTCCGTTCCCCTCCTCCCTGAGGAACGAGTAATCATGCATATTCCACCATGGATATCTATTTCTAACGAACATGCATAGTGTAATTCGGGTGAAACCCTAGGCACATCGTGATAGGGCATTCTAACTCAGAGGGGTTTTTATCGATGTCTTCCCCTCCATTCTCTTCTCTTGTCCCCGACCTGTCTCTGGAAGCCACCCCACATAAAACGGACATCGATATCACGAGTACCTCCAAGTTCACCACGCGTTTCTGGCCCGCTTAACTCTGTGTATGGATTTTGAACCTAGTGTAGGAATAACGGTAAGTGGGGGTGGGGATGTGAATGGAGAAGCCCCCCCGTGTCGGCTCGTGCCAGTGGAGGTTGTGCGGATCAGGGCGGTTGGGAGGGGTGATAAGCCGAAAGAACGGGGTGGGCGCTTAAATCGTTTGAGCATTGAGTGGGTTGTGGGTTGCGAGAGGTGAGAGGGGGGAGGAAGGTTGGGCGTCTATTTCACACACTTGTGATTTGATTTTGGGGGTCGTCCAATGAGTGGTCGTTGTGGCTACGTCTCTATCTCAGATGAGGGGATGTGGGAGAACCTGCGAAGCGGGGACCTGGGTCGAGGGAAGGGCGTAACGAGAAGTCTAATCGCACCTGTCAAACCTCAACGTTCCCCTCCCCACTCCACTCGAAGGACGTCTTCGTTGCGTTTTCGCTTCTCTTCTCTTTCGCCTGTCTCGGGAACGCCGCACACACAACGACCTTACTCAAGTTCGGTAGATCGAGGAAGACTTCGCACCTATCCATCTGCGCGTCTTCGACTCTAGGTACGAATCCCAGTAAGCGAGGATGTGGACGAAGGAGCGGCACACACACACTCGGGGTGACGAGAACGAAGGAAGGAAGGAAGGGAGGACAAGCGCCAAGGCACGCCAAGCCCTCCCGACTCTAAATCGCCGTACAACCCCCGTCCTCGGCTCCTTTCGCATTTCCCCATATGGGCCACTGCGTCCGATTGGCTTGTCGGGAGAGAAACGCAGAGATGGAAACAACCAGACGGAAAGGGAAGAGGGCGTTCACATGGCCCGCGGGTGAAGCGAGATAACGGCGCCGGGGGTGGTGGGGGCGAAAGGAGACGGGACGGAGGAATTGAGTTGGTTCTTGGTTCTTGGGACTGTACTTTTACTTCGCTCTCTGCTTGTTGTGTTCTGTTCGGTGTATACCCCGCTCGCTCTCATCACGCTCTTTGGCTCTACGACTCGGATTGAAGGTCGTTGTTGTTGTTGTATCACCTACGCGAAGAAGGAAGGATAGGAGTTTCGGTCAGGGAGACGGATAGGATTAGGACGACATTCGGCGTTTGGATAAGCAGGCGGATTAGGAGGAGATATCTCAGAGAGAGGAGGATTCAGACGAAGAAACTAGGAGGGTATACACGAGGAAGGGATACCTCAGAGCAGAGAAGGAATATCGGGAGGAGACAAGGAAGAAGAAACCATGCAACGCGTCTGGAGCACGTACCTCGAGAACGGCCAACGCGTCGTGAGGGTTGAGGATCAGCTTGAGTTGGTGCGTCCGTTCTTCCTCCTTTGTCTTCCCCTTCGTTCTTCCTTCGATTCCTTTCCATATCCTCCTTGCACTCTTCCCGACTGCACTCGCCAGCTCCTTCGATTTTGACCCGGCCTTCACTCGACCGTCCCTCCTCCTTCCCTTCCCTTCGACCCGCCCTCTCGACCCTCCCGACCCGCCTCTTTCGATTTCCACCCCCCACGCTCGCCCACGGCTCGCAAACGAGCAAGTCAATACGGATCCATATCACCCCACCCTTCACATTGCCTTCATTTCATTTCGTCGAGCGTGTGCTTACGTTTTGGTCTGCTTCTCTATACATATCTCCCTGCTTCGACATCGGTCTTCGCCCTCGACCTCGGTTCGTCGTCAAAATCGCCTCCTTACGCCGACGTCCTCCTCTCTTCGCCCCATAACTCGACACCGATACTGGCGCTCACTTAATTCGCCTCCTCAAACTCGAGTTCCGCCTCTCTTCGCCTTCCGCCTCCTCAAACCCTCTATCCTCCTCAAACTCGGCCTCTACCCAAACGTCGAACCACCGTCCCCCCTCGACCCTCACCACCCCCGTAACCACCACCACCCTCGCAACCCCGTCGTCGTCGCCGTCGTCAAATTTCCCCGCTCTCGCCGCGCATCACGACGATCAAACCGACCCCTGAACTGAATCGTGATTGGACCAACGCATCATTCCCCTCCTTGTTCTTTTGCCATCATCCCGTCTTCTTCGTTTCCCTGCGTTTTCGCTCTGCTCTTCTTCTGTGTATCGACGTATCGACGTATCGACCGACTGGACGACTGACTGCAACCACGGTCATTTGGAATCGACGTTCGCTGCAAACGGCGTAAACGCAAAATCGACGGACGGACGCTGGGTGGAAACCGACTCGGATTTGAAATTGGGATTGGGGCACGATGGACTTTCAGGATTCACCGTACGTTCCTTTCTCTCTGCCCTCTCTCCTCCTTCCCCTTTTCTCTCCCTCCGCCTGTCCTACACTTGGGCGCCCATCCCTCTTTCGGTGAGGAAGGAAGAAGGGGAGCGCCCAACCGCAAACAGGGAAGAAAGAGAGACCCAGGCACACGCGGGGATACAGGGCGAGCCACGCGAGCGGCTTGGCATGCCCGCCTCACATCCCCGAGACGGGTGTCTCGCTTGGCCATGGGGTGTATGCATGCCAGCGCATCGCATCCATCGCCATCATCATCATTATCACTAGCGTTTTGTTCTTATCTTTTTTACATTCAACCCTCCTCCGTTCATCGTCGTGGTTGTGGTTAGTGAGGAGAGCGTTGCTAACATTCTTTCTTCTTTCTTCTCCTTCTCCCTCTTCCCTCTCGTCCGCCCCTAAATCGACATACGGAACGCAACCCCGCCTCGTCATCCCGAACAACGTAAACCCCGACACCCGGCTCGACTTGGCTCCCCCTTCACCCGTCCCGTCGCTTCCTCGGGACGACCCTCCGCGTATCAAACACCGCCTCGCGTTCATATCCTCTCGGCCCTTCCTCCAACGTCACGCTCCCTCGGCCCTTCCCGACCCTTAACACCTCACCGTCAACGTAACCGCCCATTAATATAATAATCCACCCTAACCCGCGGACACACTGCCTCCTTCCACTCCTTCCACTGCTCCAACGCAACGACCGCGACCGGGCGCGGGCCACCAACGTTCCCTCTCGTCCATCTTCTCGCTATACCTACGCGCGTCGTCACCGTTCCCCGGTCCTTCCTCGTCATCTAACGTCGGCGTCAACGTCGCGGGTCCTTCCTCGTCTTCGGCTCAACGCCCATCTTCGGCTCTCGGTGCTGGCACTCCCCGCGGCTCGGTCACCGTCACACCGTCCCCGCTCACTGCCAACTCACCGTCGCCTACACCCCTCCTCGCCACCGCTGGCCTTTTGACGCCTACGTCGTCATCACCCACCGCCCGCCCGTCGGCCCTCCCGGCTCACCGAACTTCAAACCTCGTCCCAACCCGCACCTCCACCATGGCGCCCACAACGACCATCACACCCGCTCCGTCGTCGGATGCGCTGAACGCCCACCTCGCGTCTCAACCCTCCGACTCGTCTCTCTCATCCACGTCCTCTCGTTCCCCGTCCAACGGCGGTCTGATTGCCAAACCTAACGATGCAACGACGACGGGTCTAAATACTGGAACGAATCCGAATCCGAATGGAACTGGGGCGAATAGGAGGAGCTCACGACGAGCGAGCGTCGCGGGGAGCGCGTACAGCGCTGCGGGGAGCACGAGGCATATGTTGGCGGATTTTGGGGGGAGTGAGGCTAATAGTGGTAAATATCCTCTTCGGTTTTCGGTTGTGTTTTGGGTGAGCTTTGGATGGGTTTTGGTTTCTAAGAGAGGACGGGGTTTTGTCCTTCGATGGGGCGTTATGTTTCCGTGGTGTCAGGTGGGGTGGATGTATGCGTCTTTCGGGACGACGAGGACGTGTATACACCCAGCCAAACGTCGAGAGGGTGAAAAGATGCGCTCGTCGCGGAGGAGACCCTGTGGGCGCCGAGTCGGCCGAGGCGGGTCCAGTCGTGTTGTGCTGCTGCGGACGCCTTCTGCCATCAGCATTATTATCCATCTATCTCTCGTTCGGGGAGGGCGTTGCGCCGTCGCTGTTTTCTGTTTCGCCTTTGCGCTTCAGCGCTTCTATCGCCGGGTCGTCGCTGTTTATCTTTCGCCTTTGTGCTTTTACCGACCTGTCCTATCGCCGAGTCTTGAGCGCTCGTCGCTGTTTCGTCTGTCGATTCGGCGACGTTCGAGAAGCTTTGTGTCCTACGTCGTCTTCGACCTTCCTTCCTTCACCGCTTTTCCCTCTCCCCCCTCTCCCTCTCCTCCTCAAACCATCCTCAAACCCTCGCTAACACCCCCTCCCCTCCCAACAGCGACCTACCTAAACGTCCCGCGCTACGCCGGCCTCACCACCTCCGCGCCCTCCTCGCCCACCATGTCGACGTCCGGTTTGAGTTTGAGTGTGAATTACCTCCCGAGCAAGTTCAGTGATAATATTCTTACGCCGAGGAGTAGGCGGAGGGGGAGTGGGGTGCCCGCACGTATGTCTAATTTCAGTTCGGAGATCCTGAAAGGGATGAGGATGAGACGGCATGCTGACGATGAATCCTATGCAGAGAACAGGTCCCTGGATCCGATACCGAAACAGGGAGGCGGCCTCGCGGCGTTTAAGAGCGGGGAGAGCAGGATTGGGGGGAAGGGGTTGAGGTGGACGAAATTTAAGTGGATACTGTTTTTTGCGAATGTTTTGGTGCGTTCTTCCCCTTCTCTTCTGGCGTACTTGGGCTCATTTCTATTCCTGGACCTCCGCTCTCCGCTGCGCCTCGTGGCTCACCTCACGCCTCACAGCTCTCCGCCTACTCCCTCGTCGCCCTCGTATTCACCCTCCTCGCGTGGTTCGACGCCTTCGAGCACGCGGACATCATCCGCGTGGCGAATAAGAGCGAGCTCGTGCTGAGCACGGTCGCGGCGGGGTTGGGGTTGTTTACGAGCGTTATTGGGTGAGTCGTCTTTTGTGTTTTTTTTTTGAGGGGAGGAGACGGGGAGGGAAGCCCTCCCTGCGGTCGGGACGGGGATGCGAGCACCGAGGAGGGTGTGGGCTCGCTTCGCTCGCCGACGAGTTGGGGCGGGAGACTGAGGGGATAGACCGCTGACGCACCCTACTTTACAGCTGGGCAGGGATCCTGATGAACAACCGCGGGTTCCTCGCGTGGTATGCGCTCTTTACGTGGATCACGTTTGCATTTTTGGTTACGCCGGGGTATATTACGTATCGGAGTGAGTTTTTTGTTTCTTTATGTTTCGTTTTGGCTTGAGTCTGTTGGTTTTCGTCTTCGCTTCGTCGACCCTTCGCTACGTCGTCTCCGAGATGGTCCTTCTCGATCTTCGTCTCGTTCGAGAGCAGTAGAGTCGAGCGTCGGCGAGCTCGAGTTCGAGGACGACGTTGAGATCGGGCATGGTTCTTCCTGTCGTCCTTGAAATGACCGATCGCCCACCTTCTATCCCCCCGAGATAACCGATCGCTGACCTCCGGTTCGCAGAGTTCGCGTATAACCTCGAAGGCAAGATTAACCTCCAGTGGTCTCAGAAGTTGGGTGCGATTGGGCGGATGAAGATTCAGGTGAGTTGGGTGTTCTTTTCGTCGCTTTCCTTTGTGTTTCGCTTCGCTCTCTCCTACCTTTTTCTTCTTCCTTTCTCTTTTTCACCGTCTATACTTCCTTCGCGTTTCGCTCTTTTTCGCTCCGTTTCCCCCTCTTCTTCCGGCTCATTTCGCTCTTCGCGGTTCATATCCCCATCTCCTTTGTGTTCCGTTTCGCCGTTTCCCTATATCCTTCTGGCTTGTTTCACTCGCCTTCGCGTTTCGCTTCCTTTATCGTGCCTCGACTAACCCCTCCCCCACAGGATCAACTCCAGTGCTGTGGATACTACAGCCCGTACGTCGAGGCTACGGTTAGCCAGACGTGTTATGCGAGGAGTGTTCTGCCTGGGTACGTGGATCTTTCTCTGTTTTCCTTTCCCTCGTCGGTATATCCCCCTTCCTGGTCGACGTTGCCGGCGTTCGGCGTTTCCTATAACGGCGACGGCAACTCGTATAATCTGGAGATGTAGAGGAGACCTCGCTAACGCTCGCCCCCATAGATGCAAGAAACCCTTCTGGCAATGGGAAGAAAAGATCCTCCGGCGCTGGTGGACCGCTGCGTTCGCCCTGGTCCCTGGCCAGCTCCTGGTTATGATTAGCGCGTTGATGTGTAGTAACCACGTTACTTATCGGTGCGTCTCCTTTCTTTCTTTCTTTCTTCCCTTCGTTCCCTTCGTTCCTCCTCTCCTTCGTTCCTACGTTTCTTCCTCGTTTCACCGAGGGACGATATGATCATACCCTCTGAAACGAGGGAAGATACGAGTCATCTTATGTAAAATGCGATATGAGAGGATACTAACTGACGCTCGCTTCGCTCGCTAGGTTCGGCAAGGGTATGATGCCGGAAAGGTATAGGCTCGATATGAGCAGTATGGGTGTTATTATGGATCAGTATGCGAAGTACGTGTCTTCTTTCCTTCCTTTCCGTGTCTCCCCTGCCCTCCCCCTCCCTTCTCTACCTGCCCTCTCCCCGTTTTCGAATCTAACCCTCCCCCTCCCCCACCGTTTTCGAATCGAACCGACGCTGACCCCCCGCCCTCTAGCCAACTCGCGGAACAGTACGGCCCCGAAGTCGCGAGCAAGGTTCTTGAGCGGTCGAAGAGTAATTTGAACGTGCCCTCGGCGGGGCGTTGAGGAAGGAGCTCGAAGACTTGACCGTGCCCGCTGGACTTGTCACCAAAACTTGCTTTGCTCGAGCCTCGCGTCGGCGCGAGTCTAATGCCCATAATCGTCGACCGGCTCTTTCGTTCGTTCGCTACGCTCGCTGGATACCCCCGTTAGAATTACTACACCTGCCCTCTCGTCTCATCATCGTCGTACTCACCTACCCACCCATTCATCGCACTCACCCTCTCGTCGCCGTACACACTCACCTACCCGCCCTCTGACTCCTTGCATATCTCCCACCCGCACGTATCCCCGCACAATGTCGACGAAGCCGATCGGCGTCCACTCCTTTCGCACTTACCATCCCTTACTACTTACTACTTACTACTGACTGATTGACTGACTGTCGTTTTGCGCATACTACTTACTTGCTGTTGCTGTTATCTATACCTATTACACCGACTTGGTGGATGTTGGTGGTGAATTGAATTGAATGAATGGAATGATACCTTGTGCTTTTCCTTTACATGTGTGTGGGTGCGAGGTCGGGGGAGACCATTGGGGTTTGAATGGGGAGAGGTCCGTTGAAGACTTGACGTCGGGGATGGGATATCTTCTCCTTGCGCGAGCCCAGCGTCTCCTAGTTAGTCGCAGTCGATTGTTTTCAACTTCGACCCCGATCGTTCGGGATGATACTCGCCGGTTCAGAAGCACGATGCAACTGACTTTTGAACCTCTCGCAACTGACAGCTCGACTACCTAGTCACATCCAGACTTGGTCGGAGGGCGGCAAGGGCCCCACAGCTTCCACACAACTCCACTCTCTCGGGCTTTCATGAGAGCCTGAATGGCTCGAATCGGTGTTTGGAGGATGGCGCCCGGTGGGCCAGTCGACTCCCTCAGCGATTGCGCCCGCGCACTATGACAAATTTCCAGGGATGCTTAACTTGTCCCCGAGGAAGAACTATAGGGCGAAAGCCGTGATCGCGCTAAAGAACCCCGCGTAGTCTGGTCCCTTCGAAGATCTATTTGAGGAAATGAAGGTAATATTACAGCGGGAGTTGCGCCGTAGCTATAGGTGAGACAACCAATAGACACGGAACGGCGACGCTCTAAGATGGACTACTCAAAGACTAACACCCGATCATACTTTCCGTTGCGTCCCTTGCGCTGGCGTTCGGTGTACCAGCGTTCATCTTCGTCCCCGCTCCCATCGTCCACCCGTGATACTTCTTCATACGTCCATGCAAGGAAGCCCAGTCGATCGCGTATGCTCCTACCTGGCTTATATCCGCACGTTTGGGAAGACTGTGAGTTGCCTTGATTAGATGATTGACGAGCCTGCTTTTCCCGTTCATGTGGTACCCGCAACCGCACGCTTTTCCTCTTCGCGCTTGAGGGCGGTCACCACTTCGTCGGAGGCGCTGATGAAGGGCTGGGTCTATTGCTGGGCCTCGTCGACGCGATCAGTGCGACCGAAGAGGGTATCTACGGTGGGTGTTATGTCTCCGAACCCGGCTGGGGTCACGTCGGACATGAGGCATGCAGCTTGAGCTATTGCACACGCGAGGTTTTCGGCGCCTGATTTCGTGAGCGCGATTGGGAACATCATCGCCTGTGAGAAGAGCCGCTTGTTGCTGAGAGTTCGGCGATTGAGAAGCAGTGTTGAAACTTGAAAGTGGGTCTTGTGGTCGGCGTCGTTGAGCGGAGCGGGACGGTCGTGAACTCGGATGTGTCTCCAGAGCGTCCTTTTGAGTCGTTGGGATGCCACAGTCAAAGCCAGTCGGAGAGATCAAAGCACAGATGCACACGTACACCCTATTGCTAGGTTTCATTGATACTTGTGAACACACCCATTCTGCCAAGCGAATACATCCAGGAACTGCTGAGGATAAGGCCGATATTTCGGAGTCCACAGTAGGTAAGATAACAAATAGTACAATGAGTATAGATAGAAACGAGACCCTCTACGGTAGGCGCATATGCCAGCATCATCTAGACGTGCACCGTCTTTGACTCGCTTTGTCCACCTGTGGCATCCGTTCAAATGCGCCTGCAAGCAGCGCCAGTCACTTACAACTGCGTTGCACACGGGAGAGGCGTACTTCCCTGGCAGGCTTATGTCCCGGCATTCATGCCTTTGCATGATCTTTATGTGCTTGCCGAGGGAGGCCTTTTCATTTGTTTGGTACCCGCAGCCGCACCTGAAGATCCGCTTTTCTTCCTCGCGGTGACAACTTCGTCGGACGCGCGAATGAAGTGGTGGGTATGTTGCTGAGGCTGGGGCTCTTCGATGGGGTCAGGACGACCGAGGAGGGCGTCTACGATGGGAGTTATGTTCATGTCTCCGAACGCGTTTGGGTCGACGCCAGACATGATGCAGGCGGTTTGAGCAATCGCGGTCGCAAGATATTCGACGCCTGAATTTGTGCGTGCGATTGGGAATTCCATGCCTTGTGTGGAGAGTGCGTCGATAATATGGGGGTGTAGTGGGTGGACAGCTCAATTACGCCACTTTATAGGATTTTGAGGCGATGTACTGGGACAGTGGACTGTCGCCGGACGAGCGAAAGCAAAGCGCATCTGGGATCAAAGCAAGGATGAGTCGACCATCAAAGCAGAGAATCCAATGAGTGACAGCGACAATACACAAACCGGGGTGGCATAAGGTACAATGGACTAGTCAAAGACCTACCTTCGCTTTTGTAGCTACCGGATTGCTTTGAGGACGCCTCAGTACACGAGGGCTCTGGCAGGCCACTGTTCACTTTCCCAGTGCGAGACCGTCTGGAGACAAGAATATGAGAACATAAATATCTTCCCCTTCCAGCGATACACGGCGGTTGGCGGACAATCTCAGGTCGACGGCATTGCGGCTTGCGTACATGATATCTCCTCCACTCTATGGTACACAGTGCCGTTCACTAAGTACAAAGAATAAATAAACGAATGTGCCATGCAGCTGCGTACATATTACATTTGGAACGCTAAGCAGCTTTGATATAGGCTCGGTGAGTGCGGAACATGATCCCATCCAGGCTCACTTCCCGTTCGCGAAGAGAAACGTGGAGATCCTCCCTGATTGCACTTACAAAGAAATCAGTGGCGGGATCCAGAGCCTGGAAGCATACGTCGAGGGTCTGGAGATAACTGACACCCACGGAGACCTGGCGACGGCGGGATGAAATGAGATCCACCCAGTACTCAGCCCCGGTTTCGATTTGAGGCCCGTAAATGGTAAGCCTCTCGAGCTTGGGGCACGAGCAGGATTGGTTGAGGCGTTCTCCCCATGCCGTCAATGCTACCAGCGCGGGGAGGGGAAAGGTGGTCAACCTTGAGTCACTAACCGGGGCTGGGAATCCTGGTATAGTGGCGAGTGGAGCCATAAGAGCCGGCCGAATCTCCAGTGAGAGGAGATTGGGAACCCCCTCCAAGCAGGAGAGTAGGGTTGGGAGTGTGATACGCCCGTAACTGAAGGTGAGGTGCGTCAGCTTGACACCGTGGAGACGGATCCATTCCGGAAGGGCAATGTCTCCGGGTGGTTGGCCGCTGTGCTGTGTGTACATATCCATTGTATCCACAAATGCGAGGGACTGGAGGGAGGGAAGGCTGAGGACTTGGGGGAAGTCCACCGTGGGTTGAAATCCGGAGATTGTGAGATGTAGGAGATGGGGAAGGATGATTGGTGCAAGGTGGTCGAGAGGCGGTGTAAAGAGAGGCAATCTCCGGGTTGAAAGCTCCATCGTACATTGGATGAGGTTGGGGCACTTGGCGAGAACGGAGAAGGCCTGGAGAGGCGGCAACCCGCCATGCAACGAAAGGTTTGTGAGAGTGGTCCAGCTTATCCTGCCGTCGAGGAGAGCACGTTCCGGCAGGCCCAGCGCCAAAGAGGTGAGGTGCGTCGCGTGCTTCAAGTCGAGGTGTTTGGCGATATCCTGAATGATAGAGGGAGAGGTGGCATGTAATAGGAGTCGTGCGTTTAGGAGAGTATCGCTACTGTGACGAGTGACTTCGAGGAGCTGCAGAAGCGGGGACCCAGCCTGGTGAAACTGAAGAAGGATGTCGACACTCTTCCATTGCACGTGGCGAAGGAGGGAGGCGAAAGGATAGACCATTCTGGTGTATGTTGGGGCGTCGAGTGGGAAGGTCGGATCCGTTGCTCTCAAATACAGGACCAGCGGACACGCCTCAGCGCGGTGTATGAAGGTAGAAAGCATGTCCATTACGAGTCCCATCCTCCGCTCCGTCGCTTGAAGGGTTCTGCGGCTTGCGTCCTGGAGCAGCGGAAGCTCAAAGACAGATATTGTGGTCCATAACATGGGCGTCGAAAGAGCAATCGCACGCAACTGTCGACATACGTGGCTGATCTGAACAATGGGGTGGGGAGAGCTCCCAGACTTGATAGACCACTCCCCGAATGTCGGGACCAGAGTCATGAAGATATCTGAGAGGATATCTGCCGAGAGACGCAGAATGGAGGACAGTAACGCACGGTGGTCATCGGCGAACACCTGATGGGTTTCGCGCCTCTGCATGACCTCCCTCTTCTCCGCTTCCAGCTGTGCGATGGCCTCATCAATATCCGCCGCTTCATACTCGAGGTTTCTTATGGTCGTGCATTGCTGCTCGATGACGCGCCTGATGATAGCATCTTCCCCAGGACTTGGGACGTAATTCGTCCCGATTCTGTGAGCGAACGGAGAATCGAGGGACATGGCAAGGCGGGGGTGGGGTGGTTATCAATCAACGTAACAGGAGCAATGGACTGACAATCGACTCATCGTTTGTTCGTGTTTTGGTCTGACGATTCTCTTCACTCGGACAATAACACCGTGTCACATTGCCAAAGACTGGCTGAGTTCTAACATGCCCTTCTCGGTGTTGGGCGCTCCTCCTGCGCACTTTCACCTTGCTTGTATCACCTCCTTTCCTTTCCTTTCCTTCACTTCATCCATCACGATGACTGGGCCCGGGCCTCGTCTCCTCAAGATGGATCCACAACTTCGCGGGTTTAGGGTTTGTGTGCAGCCGTATTTTCCCGCTCACAGGTTTCTGGATCGTGCGGGCGAAGCAAAATCTTATTCTTTCCCAGTGATTGTCTTCAGGTTCGACAGATGCAACTGCTGGCTCTCGTCCTCCTCCTGTCTTTCTGTGGGGACTTCGCATCTCCAATCGCTCTCAGGTAAGCATACGAGGGAGTTGCACCGACGGCGAAGGGGCCCACTCCACTGTGTCCCGCGCTGTGTAAAACCCACCACGACCTCCGCCCGTTCATGCGGACAGCTCCGGGAGAGCTTGGCTGGCGTGGCTCGTTGGCCTCTCCTTGGTTCTCGACTTCCATCTTCATCCAGCGCCGTCTGGTACGTCTGGCGTGTTCCCTGGCGACGTTGCCAGTTGCCCACACTCAAAAGGCTGATGAAGTCTAAGTAGGTCTCTGACGACGAAGCTCTCTGTTCGCCGGATTGGGGATCGGGCATCGATGTCTGGCTTGTCCTGGATTACCCAGTGCTCGAATCGACGTGGCTGCTGCCTTCCGAATATACTCCTCGCTGAACGTCTAGCCTCTTTCGTCTTCCACTCCCCCTGGCCACAGCAATGAACGAAATGGTCTGCCGCTTCATGAACATCCGACCACCTACCATCGCTCGGTGAGCCATCGCGAATAGCTTGATGGGCTCCCCCTCTCAGCGATCCGTGGATCGAAGTGACGTCAGCTCTAATGGTCGTGTTAGGTATGGCACATATCCTTGCTTGTGTACCACTCTGCCAATGCCGACTCGCCTTGTCGCCAATCATATGACTAGTGCCCTCCGTAGCGCTCTTACGGATGAACGAGCTCTCTTTCTCTCACTCGATAAAAGGGGAGCCGAGCGCCCACCGTCGGCTCTCGGATTGGGGCGTCCGTCCACCCACCTCTGCTCGTGCGTTGAATCCTCGACGGAGGTTGCCCGTCTCCTCCGAATTCATTCTTCAATGGCAACCAGTACTGTCCTGCTTGTATGTACCACAAATGGACGGATGAAAGGACTCTCTCTCGGTCATCAACGCGGGCGGCGCTCAACTCTGATATCATCGACTACTCGTCGTCGTACATTGCTATCGAAACCTGAGGACGTTGCGCTCTTGAGCGTCGGCTCGCGAGGACAGCTTGGATGGGAGAACTTCCGCTTCTTCTCAGGACTGCGGGGAGAAACTGTCTCTGACCTGGGTTACTCCACCCTCGCCGTTCCAGCCCGTCAGCAACCACAGCGCGTTCTCTCTGATTCATTCCGTCGATGTTTCGTTAGACTGGTGTGGGGCACCAACGACAGGGACGAATGAACGAAACGACTAATCGACACCTCCCACTTCTAACCCGGGTTCTTACCCTCGCCTAGACTCTCGTCGTTCTCATTTCACTTACGCTGGCACTACGCGAGCACCCTTCGCTCTCACAGCCGAGATAACTCTCGAGAAGAATGCATTTTCCTCTTCCGGGAGTCGACGACGTCCTCGATAGGTGCATTCGCTCTTCCCAACCACAGCGACCAGTGTGTCATTCCGTCTCCTTTTTCTGTTGGCGTCGATCGTTGCCTTCCAGTGAGCAGTCGACGGCGTCTAGGCTCTTGGAGTAACCCACGACAAGAGAAACCAACGAACGAAGGTCTCTGTAGTGCCAACAGTCAGATGAACCGTTGCCCATGAGCTTGCCAACGCCTCGGCGGATCAAATACACTCAGTCTCAAAGCTCCGCTCGTACGCGCAGCCAATGGAGGACGATTATCTCGAGAATACTACCGAACGTGAAATAGATCTTTGATTCATAAGCACAGAATATAACATATTCCGAGACTAATCGTTCCTCTGTAGGCGATTCTTGACATGGAACACGATCCCTTCGACGCTAATGCCCCTCCTATCAAGCTCCTCCCGGACTCCTGCCTCCGTGGTGGCTACCGTCGCCCGCCCGAGACGATCTTGGTCCGGGAAACGTTGGATTTCCGCGGTCTTGAGAAATGCCACCGATCCTCGCGTGTCTCTACGTCTGGATGACAGCAACTCAACCCAGTCTTCAGTTTTTGTCTTCACGTCCGGGGCACATATTATCACCTTCTCAACCTTAGGGCAGAGACAGATAGACTGGCCCGACTTATCATCTGTGGCGTTAAGCGCACGTAAGAGGGAGAGGTGAAGGTTGGAGATCCCCTCATTGTGAGGACGCTGTGTTCGAATGAGCTGATATGGTCCCACCTCCAGTGAGCTCACCGCCAATATGTCCTTCAAACATTGGAGGAGGGTGGGGAGGCTAAGATGCCCGTAATTGAAGGAGATATGTGTGAGATGGGCTCCATAGCTGCGGAGCCATTGCGGGGTGAAAGTATCTGAAGGTAGGTCAAACCCATTCCAGCGGACTCGTCCTTCAAGAGGGGATATTTGCGGAAGTTCAAGGTGTAAGACGGATAGCTGCTCATTCTCTCCAGGTCGAGGCGGCCGATGACGTCTTGTGCAATGGGGGTACTCCCGACATTGAGAAAAAGATCAGCTTCGTGCAGAGTCTCACAGCTCCGGGCGGTGACTTAGAGCAGCTGGAGGAGCGGAGAGTCTGAGTATCGGAGGACGAGATGCAGACGTATTTTCGTCCATCGGGCCTCCTGAGGAACCTTGGCAATGGGTGACACCGATTTGGCGTAGGTTTGCATGACAAATGGAGAGATTGGGTCCTGCTCGTCGAAGGCTAGGGTCACTGGGGACGCAGGATATAAGTGTGGAGAACATATCCTCCAGTCGTGCCATTCTACCCTCGAACTTCCGGAGGCTCGCTCTGCTTGCGTTGGGTGGCGGGGAAAGGTCGCCGACATCAAGGGTAGTCCATAGCATTGGACTTGAAAGCGCGATATCCCGCCACTGGGGGCACACATGGGTTATCCGAACAATGGGGTGGAGAATAGTCCATGTTCCATCCTCCGGCACGAGATCCATGAGGATTTCCAAGAGGATCTCCGTCGGAAGGTGCAGAATCCCAGAGAGTAAGGACTGATGGTCATTCGCAAACGTCTGGTGGGTTTTCCGTCTGCCGAGCAATGCTTTCTTTTTTGCTTCAAGCGCCGAGATCGCCTAATCGATACCCTCAAGCTCAACGTCGAGCTCGCGGATTCTTGCGTGCTGCTTCTCGATAGTTTCCTTGATACTTGCTTCCTCATCGGGCTGTGCCACGTAGTTCTTCTTCAACCTGTGAGCAAAGGGTGAATCGAGGGACCTGGGACATGGTGAGGTGAAACGACGTGGTGAGCGGACAAGATAGACTTGAGGACGCCGAGTCACCACTGTGATTTGTCTGTATTTGGACAAGATATTTGGACACCGTGAATCTCGGGCTTCAAGTTCGACATCAACACAGCGGAATCGGTCTCAAGCCGCCTGACAAGTAGAATAGTATGCAGCTCGACACCGAAAAGGTATTGAGCACCTTTAAAGCCCTGCCGTCTTCAAATTTCAGCCTCCAATCGTAGCAGCATTCGATGGTTTGCATTTGCTATTCGGACGCCATGGCGAATCTTCGACCTATGACGACCGTAGTGTTGCAGCACCAAGTAGATGTGCGTGAATAAGGCGAGCAGCAACGAAGACGAGTGTGTAATAGCGACTGGAAAGCATACACCGTCCAGGCATAAGCCTATAACATACGCGAAGGATGTTACACGGTTCTACTTGGGTTCTACAACAGCAGTGAGCATATCCCTTACTTCAATCGAAGCCTCCACCCCTTGCGCGGTAATGGGGGAGAACCTTCGTTTTGACTTCGTTGTCGCAACGTAAGAAGGGCAGTTTGAGGTGGGTTCGCTCAGGCTTGCCCCGCACCGCTGTGGATATCTCTCCGCCCTTGAGCCAGTCCATGGGCTCGTGAGCCTCCCAATGCCTCGACGAATCAAATGGGTATCGTATGTATTGCTAGTCGACCACGAATCACTACCCTTCCAAGAACTTAAGTATGTAACATATACATACATCCGTAAACTCTGAGCGCTAAATATCTACGGTGTTTTGACTAACGACTCATTTGAACGCCCTTCTTGACAGCGAACTTGATTCCATGGGTACTGATACCCCTCCTAGCGAGCTCATCACAGACCTTCACATGCGTGGAGGCTGCGGCGGTCCGTTCACTACTGCCCTGATCTGGAAAACATATTTCGGCGCTCTTGAGGAACGCTACGGACCCTTGCACGCCCACACGTCTCGACGCAAGAAATTCAACCCAATCTCCAATGTCCGTCTTCCTGTCCGGGGCACGTATGATGATCTTCTCCAGCTTGACACACGGACAGATGGACGCCCCCGGCCCACCTTGTTTCGCGGTGAGGGCGTCCAGCACGGAACGGTGAAGGTTTGAGAGCTCCTTATCCACGGGTCGCAGGTGCGGAGCAAGCGGAGATGGTCCTATTTCCAGTGAGATAACCGCTGATATGTCTTCTAAGCAGCGGAGGAGGGTAGGAAAGGTAAGGTAATCGTAACAGAAGGCGATGTGTGTGAGCTGAGCCCCATAGTCGCGGAGCCATTGCGGGACGGCGATATCCGATGGGCTATTCAACGAGTCCATAATCTGGAGCGTTCCCAGCCTCGGCAGTACGAGACTATGGGCTAGTTCCTTCGTTTCGCCAACGATCCTCAATGTGTCAAGGCACAAAAGGGGGACTGAATGTGAAGGATACGGGGACTGCGACGATGGGGGCGAGTCAAACAAGCCGGTGGTGAGCCGGATGAGATTCGGGCACTGGATCAGAAGCTTCAGCACGCCGTGGGCTTGCATGGGAGCGTACAGGTGAAGTTCGGTCAGGCTTTTCCAGTGTATTTGGACTTCGAGAGGGGATATTTGTCGAAGGCCAAGATGCAACACGGACAGCCTCTCCATGCTCCCCAGGTCGAGGCGGCCGATGACGTCTTGTCCCATGGAGGTACTGTCGAGTTTCAGATGAATTTCAGCTTCACGCAACGTCCCACAGCTCTGGGCAGTGGTTTGAAGCAGCTGTAGGAGAGGAGAGTCGGGGTGACGGGGGACGAGGTTGAGCCGTATCTTCTCCCATCGGACTTCCCGGAGAAGGTTGGTAATAGGGAATACGAGTCTGGCGTAGGCTAACATGGCGGATGGAAAGGCTGGGTCCTCCTCCCCGATGACATTGAGCGTCATCGGAGACTCGGCGGCGCGCGATATAAGAACGGGGAATATGTCCGCCAGTCGTAACATTCTTCGCTCGAAGTCTTGCAGGGCTTCTTCGCTTGCATTCTTCGGAGGGGAAAGCTCGTTGATGTTCAGGGTGGTCCATAGCATGGGATTCGAAAGAGCGATATCGCGCCACTGGCGGCATACATGGCTTAGCCGAACAATGGGGTGGGGAATAGTGCAGTCTCCATCCTCCGGCACGAGATCCATGAAGATCTCCGAGAGGATGTCGACCGGAAGATGCAGAATCCCAGATACTAAGGACTGATGGTCATCCGCAAATGTCTGGTGGGTTTTCCGTCTGCCAAGTAGCACCTTCCTCTTTGCTGTGAGCGCTGCCATCGCCTTATCGATATCCTCCAGTTCAAGGTCGAGTTTGCGGATGATTGCGTGTTGCTTTTCGATAGCCTTCTTGATGCCAGCTTCTTCGTCGGGTTGTGCGATGTAATTCTGTCGCAGTCTGTGTGCAAACGGCGAGTCGAGGGACATGGCGAGGTGGGGTGGCGTGGTTGGGACACAAGACGACCTCGAGGCGGCTCTCGAGGCACCCGTGACCACCGTAATTTGTCTATGTTTGGGTCCCGGGAACCTCGGGAATCGAAAGTAACCGTGAAATCGGTATATATGCTCGCCTGCGCATCCCCGGGCGGGAGGCGATGAGTGTCGAACTGGCCTGAGGAGTGTCAATGGACGTAGGTAACATCCAGAAACACCATGGTCCAACGTGATGGGTGGTTTGGGAAGGTTCCGAGGGTTTCCTCCTCCGTTCAAGGTCACTCACACGAACCCCCACGTCAAAATCCTTCCATTCCTCCCACAGCCTCCCACCCCTACGAGGTTTCTCTGTCTCTCAATTCCCCACGCGTTCGAATTAGGCGACATGCATCGTGCACCTTTGGAGGCGCTTCGGTTCAAACTTGACTTCGGATAACGAAGTCCTTCAATGTTGGGACCGTTACTCCAACCCCTGTTCTGTCGCTCAGACCGATATCATCCCGCAATCGAGTTGAAGGTGCTGTAGGGCTGGGAGGGCCCGTCATGCGCAAACTTATCCCCAAGACGAGGGTCTCTCGCACCAGAGTCGGGAGATCTTGCCTGTTTAAATGTGGAAACATTGGTATGTGAGAAGGAATTTCAGGGTTGAAATTGTGGATTTGAGTATCTCAATATGTAAGACTAAAAGCCGCCAGCCCATCGAGGGATTCGAAATGAATCAGCTTGATATATTGTCCGCGAACTACCCATCCGCGGTCCGTAACGACCGAAATGTGGAAGAGTGGGGAACGCCCTATCACACAGTCCTTTACAGTAATACACAGACACGCTCATTTTCCTGCCACAACGCTCGAAACGGATAGTGATTCCCGCTACTCCAGTAAGCGGGTTTTCAAATGGAATCACTCTGGCGCCCCGTTTCACAGCCACCATCAAATCGCCTTCGCTTTGACCACTCCCCTCCTCGCAAAGCAGGTCGAATGGACATGCAATCGAAGTAAATACATAGAACCCATCCTGAGGTAGTGGTTTGGAACGTGACTAGCCTCACGATTGCCAAGCTGGGTCTACACCTCTGCGCATAAGACAACGAGGGCCACACATCCTCGATAGTAGCTTGGAAAAGTTGGTATGACCCTAGACACGAAGCCAGCCTTCCTGGGGTGCTTTGGCGGTACGATATTCATTTTCATAATGGCTGTTTTCGTGCCTTGTATGACCCATCGAGGACTGCCGTTCAGCTACCTCAACCAACACGCAACGGAGTAGCGGGCCTTGCGGTGCAAACCGCCCTTCGTACGTTATATGCCTCACTTATTCTCCTAAGCGCTCGCGTCGGGTATTGCACTGCCCCCATCTTATCTCGCATCTTATCGCTTCAAGTTCAACTAATGCTTCCGAGAACACATGTTCCCGGGGACTCGGACTCATGGGAAGCCGGTCTGCCTTGAGTCTGCCGATGAGCACACAGCCTTCCGATCAGGGCACCTTCACCTTGTTCCTCTTTCATCGTTTCCTCCAGACACCCACTCGGGAGTAGAATTCTAAGTCACAATGAATACCGCATCGTGTCTCATGGAGTCGAGCCTCGCCGATGGGCAGTGTCGAGGACGCGCAAAGGGCTTTGTCTGAGGGGGTATATGAGCCAGGTGCACGGCAGATCCTCGTGAGTCCATATTTGGGGTCCTCTACATCTTTCCTTCTGCCACTCACCGAATTTTCATTCTGCTCTCTTGCCATGACCATCATCCCCATTTCAACGCACAACTCAGTCGACCACTCTTCGTCGGACCCAGATTCCCCAGCTGGATCGCCTAGTCGGAGGCCGACAGCTTCCAGTTCCAAGTCGGGCTCTGGGCAGCCTCAAGCTTCGTCATCGAAACACGAGGCAGCCAAAGCACCTTCCGAGGCGGAGTCCGCAACCCCTCAGGCGAATCCGACACGTCATGACCGCTTCTGGTTTCATGACGGCTCGGTCATCCTTCATGTCGGATCGAAGCTCTTTCGCGTGCATCAGACGATCCTAGCGAACTACTCCGAAGTCTTCGCAGGCCTCTTCGAAATGCCACAGCCGAACGGCGAGTCTATGCTGGAGGGGTGCCATATCGTCGAGCTGCATGACTCTGAGAAGGATTTCGAGGACCTTCTGCACGCCGTTTACAACCCATCGTACGTCTATTCCGTCGCGCTCTCCTAACCCCTATTCGTATTGAATTCTATGACTCACACTTCCTCCAGCTACTTCGATACCCTCTCACCCACCGCAGACGTCGATGTGGTTTTGGCCTTCATTGCCGGTATCCTCCGCCTCTCCACCAAATACCTCATGCGGAACCTCCGTAACCGGTGTATTACCCTCTTCACCTCGAAATTCCCCTCTACGTTTGACGATTACGCCGCCAAGTCCACCTCCGCCGCCCACGAACGCTACCGCAGCGACTCCGTCATGCGTGCCATTCAGCTTGCCCGGGAAACGAATGTCCTCGAAGTCCTCCCCTACGCCTACTACTGCGTCGCCCGGATGAGCCCGAAGCGCCTGATGAAGGAACGCGAGGGCGATTTGGGGTGGAAGGAAAAATGTCTATGCCTAGTCGGACGTGAACGTCTCCGGTGGGCCGAGATGAGCGTTTCGCACTCGTTCTTGCTCGTCTTTCAACGCTCGACGAGCTGTGTGACGTTTACCTGCGCACATACGAGGGGTCCGCATGCGGAGTGGCATGTGTTGGAAGCGGCGAAGAGTCCGAACCCTTTGAGGGGGTTTACGAGGTGGCCGAACTTGAATATTTGCAAGGAGTGTGAGGTGCATTGTCAGCGGGTGCATCTTCAGGGAAGGAGGGAGGTTTGGACGAGATTGCCTGGGTTCTTCGACTTGCCTCCTTGGGAAGTCTTGAAGCAGGCTCAAAATGAGTAGTGCTCACACTTTCTGGGTCCATGATTTAATTACGATATATTCGACTTACTGCGACACGAATTCATGATTATAACTACGCCGCCGCTACCTGTATATTTCCACCATAATTGCCACACTCCTCTTCCCCTTCCTCTAAATTCCACCCCTTCGATGAACGACTATTCCGGGCGGCCCTCGAATTAAGTGAATCTCATTTCTCACCAGCTTAGCCACCCTTCCCTAGGACAAACTAAGCCTTCAGCCAGTATCGAGGCTCTAGCTCGCCTACCACCCCAAATTGTGTCGGCATCTCCAAGGTTCGAACGTTCGGCCTGGCTGGCGGGACTTGCCGAGAATTCAGCCGGCGCCTGAAACCCGCTATATGATCCGCGCGCAATTTTCTTCTGAACCTCCACCATCGATGCAGTCTTCAGGGCTGCACTCTTCATTCGCCTTTGCGTTTGCCTGAGTAACGGAGCGGTGGTAGATTGAAGTTCTACGACTTCTTCTCTCGCCCTCTCCCTCAGCAGCGATTCCCTCCTCGCTGCTGGTTCTTCGGTGTAGGAAGGATAACATATCCTGGCGCTCGCCACGTTTCTTCAATATACGCATGTTCGACCACGACTTCAATAGAATCTAATCTACTGCGGCGGTCAATTGGGTGCTCACTCTTCCAGTAATTGGTCCCCTGGCGTTTGGCGCGTTCATATCTCTGTCGTCACACCGCCCGTCTAGCGAGGACGACAACCCATGCTTTCTGGGCCTCCATGCTCTAGATTGTCCTCTGATGCTTGTAAGGTCATTTTATTTACTATGGGGTACCGCAGCTCTTCGCCACGCCGACTACACGAGTCGGTGACGATAAGTGCTGATAACTCGTTCGCTCCACCCTTGACCCCCCTCATCGATTGCCTTCACCTCGTCCTGCCACGGAACCATGGAGAGACTACCTGGACGGTCTCAAAGGCGAGTTCTAGACTGGATCGACCAGACGAACGCGTCTTGCCTTGGCGATGGCCCCGCGAACGCATTAGAATGGATGGGCCAAATCGACCCAACAACAAACGCCCCACGCACTGTGCCAATGCCTATTCGACAGCGACGATACGCCATGGCCCCCATGAGTCGGCGACCCTCGTCCCAAGGAAGTCGGAACCTCTATCAAGCAATATCCAAGCCACCGAGGTCAACATCGACGCGAACGTCATCCACTGTTCAAAACACGGGAGTCCTGACGGACGGGGGATTCCAAGGCGGGGCTCCCAGTAATCGTGGCAGCGAGGACGCAGAGCCGGGGACGGGGTCTGTATATTCTGCGATCGTGATTCTGGTGTCGTGCTTTCTATGCGCGGCTCTCCTCCCCTCCCTTTTCGTTCTCGGACTGTTCTCCGTGTTCTTGACGTTCGCCCCTTCTTGGAGTTCAGTTCAGGTATGTGCGCTATGGTAGAGATGAATCCGCGATGCAGCGAACTGATACATTGTGGCAGACGGCCCAGTTCTTGCCTCTGCACCGCGAAGCATCGATTATCAGCCTGGGTACGGATGAAGAGATACCCGAACCGGAGGCCAGAGAACGGAATGTCTTCGACGTAGCGTTCGAAGGGCACACAGAGGCTTAAGCGCGAGGCGAACCATCACGCCAGGATCCCTTATGCTATGCGTATGCATCATGCACCCTATTCTCTATCTTTTTCCCTCTATGATTCCTCAAGCCCGCCCCGGATCGCTGCTTTTCCTCGCCCCCCTCACCTCCGTGCTCACTCGTGTGCGGTTTCATCCCTTGTATTGCCCGTCTTCTAATTGTGCTGACTACCCCATACACAGGGCCAGGTGAAGCACCGCTACCCCAGATTCCTTCGAAGCACAGGCTTCGACCTCCCGATCACCGAATCCGACTCTCGCATGGGAACTTTCTTGCGCCTATGGGGCGCTTTGTGCTTATGGACTCTGTTCATCCCGATGGCATTTCACGTCTCGGGAAGTCAACTATCCCCCTCGCCCTCGACGAAAGAGACAAGATATTCGCATCGATCCAGGGCTGGAAGGCGATGACGAGGTTTGAAGGGGGGCTTTGCGTTCGAAGCGATGGAAGGCGAATAACTGGTGATGGAATGACTCGAACGCGAAGGGCCTCCGGTCTAAGGATAGGTGCGGCTCACCGTGCTCCTATCCCTTGACACGGCGTCCCATCGTGGTACGACAATGGGCCCCTGTGTCCGTCTACCTGAGTATCCTCGCATAATACCCGTCAAATCGAATGTATTGTCGGAACCGTCAAGGTCTTTCCTCGCTATACACTCGCTACTCTAATTCCCCATTGATGTATTAATTCATAGCGCTTGACAGCCCCTGCGTGCCGATCAGGGAGATAGAGTGCGGGCGTGTACCCCAGGATTTGGGAACGGGACCAATGGAAGATCCTCACCGGGCGTGGCGGAGCTTCTCCCCCTCGTGCAATGACCTTGTGACGGGCATTCAGTTTATCCTTGACGCTTCCTTGGCTTGGAACCCCCGCATTGACTTTCGTCATGATGACCTCCCGGTGAGCGTCTGTTTGGAGTCGAAGCGCGCGCTGGGGCGCCCTCCCCTCGTTCATCTGCCGCTGGAGGTGGAGGAATCGCATATCGAAGGATATCTATTTAAATGTTGTCCCCTTCTACATCATACGATGGAGATTGGAAGATGAGAGTAGACGAGTTCTCCATTGGCAACAAGAGGTATGGAAGGCACCGTGGAACGGCGCGGGAACCCAGGACGCTGCCCAACCCCGACTGCAGAGCAATGAGGCACGACCTAGAATTACTCCATCCAATCAGCTCCTCAGCCACAACTCACGGGTGCGGCTTCGAGTGACCAAGTGCTTGACATTCTATCAATGGATACCATGCGGCTAGAAGCGTAGAATAGTATTCCCCTCTTTGTGAAGCTCCGAAGAAGAACGGAAGGTGAGGGATCTGTATAGAGTACAAGGGGTTCGTGGGTGTGCGTGCGACGGTGCAGAACCTATGTATACTGTATCTGAACGCTGTCTCCACTCAATCGACGGAATAGGCTCCGGATACGACAATGCTTGATTGTCAGTGCTCCTCCTCGACATATGTGGGGCGTGTCCCTACGCGCGCGCGAATGTTGAGTTTTCTCATAACTAGAAGTCCTTCTCACTAATTAGTCGACTTCTTGTGAGAGTAAACGAGTCCTGGCAACCAATCAGAGGGGCATCTGGGCGACTTCCCAGTTCTTCGCTGCGCCTTCCTTTTATATCTTGGCTTCTCTCAAGGCTTCTTCCTCTTGTTCTCCAGTGAATTTTTCTTTACAAACAGCGAGGTACCTCATAGGTCCGTACGCATATCCTAAGAAGAGGCGGGGGAGCCAAGTATATAGCGACTAAACTTCGGTTCATCCGATTATCGCTCCGCCTAATTCCTGGGTGGCTTGGACGCGTACGCACACCTAATATCATCGACCTACGGATTTTCGGTGTTACGTCGCAAACTCAGAGCTCTAAGGTATAAATATCCGGGACGCTAGAAGGCGGATTGGCTGAGAAGCATTTGCTCTTCACCACTCACAAACCCTCCCTGAGACTCGCTCACTTCCTCGTCCTCTCACCTCCACCTCATTCCCTTAATTCAACAATCATAATGAGCTCTCGTGCTAAGCCCAGCGGTAGCGTCGAGAAGATCGAGTACGGCGGCGAGCCCCCAAATAAGAATGCGGTCTCTCAGCCCGCTGCACCCCTCCCCTTGGCATCGACTCTCGGGAACCCAACGCCTGCGTATGTGCTTTTCAGTCACTTCGGCAGTACACTAAGCTAACTTCGATTTTATTCATGCAGCGGAATGTTCGCATTTTCGGGCACGATGTTGTTGATGGCCCTCTATAACCTCGGTGCAGGAGGTGTCACTGTCAGCAATGTCCTCGTCGGCATGCTCGTTTTCGCCGGTGGCATTGCACAGGCGCTCGTCGCGATGTGGGAGCTCGCGCGAGGCAACACGCTCTTTGCGACATGTACGTCCAGTTCCACAGACTCGGTGCACGCAGTGACTGAAATAAGCAACAGGTTTCCTGACATTCTCAACGTTCTGGATTAGCTACGCTGCTGTGCTCATCCCAGGATTCGGTGTCATGGAGGCGTACGCGGCGGTACCTGAGCAGATTCCCAGGGCTCTCGGACTATACCTCTTCGTCTGGTTCATCACGATCACTTCCCTCATGTGAGCCTACGTATTGCATATCCCTCCTTGGCGCCTAACTGATGAATTTCACTCATAGTCCCGCTGTCATTGGCAAGAGCCACATGTTCACGGTTCTCCTCAGCATCGCATCAACCGCTGTCCTCTTCCTCTCCTGCGGCATGTACACTCAAGTCAGCCAGTGCGTACTCTGACTCCCACTATGTCGACTTCAGAGCTAACCCTTCAACCCACAGACTCAGCACTGTCGGAAACTCCCTCCTCGTTGCCGTCGCCTCCCTCGCGTATTACATCGGCATCGCGGGCCTCTTGGCCTCAGATCCCGGATCAGCGTTCCAACTCCCCCTATTTTGATCCGATGTCTGACCGTCTACTCCCCGCCCCAACCAAAACATCTTCGATTCATCCGTCCGTGCACATGGGTTCTCTTCCTTCGATCTTACGCGTCACTTGCCTACCACTGTATTACTAGCACCTATATTTAACGCCCGATCACGGGCTTTAACGACCACAAACCATTGTTGACAGCATCTAGCCAATGAATATGTAGCCTTAGCGATTTGAATGAGAACATCCGTTTAACCTTGAATCTGGAGGAAGAGGGCGCATATGATACATTTGATCGGACTTTCACGGCCATTCCCGACCCGTTGTTACCACCTACTCTAAGGCTCCGATGCGACCGACGGGCGCCAAACGAAAGCGTAAGGGGAATTCATTCCTCGCACGAAGAGGCGACGTTCATGTCATGAAGATATGAGTACGGAACCGGATAGAGGTGGCAATAGGTACGCATATCCGTTGTACATAACCAGCGACAAAGTATTCACTCCGTCCCCTGGCGGATCAGAACATCGTCTCGAGCCACGTTTGGGCGCTTATTCACACGTGATCGGCGTGTCGCCAGAAATTCAATGAGGAAAATGAGACTCAGCCAGCTTGAGTAATAGTCGTGGTACTTAAAACTGCGTTCCGCAACGGCAACGAAAAGCAATAGTTGGATGGTGGACCAGGTTCGAGTAGCTCACGCCTGATATATTCTGGGTCATTACTCCCTCCTGACCCTGGTTGCTATTGACCCATTCACTCCTATATTAAATTTACCTCAGGTGCTACACGGTTGAGATTGGTTCAACGGTGGGTCTTCGGCGGCGACCAGATAGGAGACGGGGAGTCAATTTGCTTCCCGGTCACCAAACTGGTTGGAAAACTTAATGCTGTGAAACAGTACTACGGCGACAGTTGTAAACTATCGGACCTCCTATACGTGCGTATATTCCCGTGGTCTCCCCGCAAGACAACTAAAGGTCGTGACTGGCGATATTCAGTTAGCTGAGGTGCTCGTGTGTGATTGAAGAACAAACACTCACTGCTCGGTGAAGACTCGCAGGGCACTCCAATTTCCTGCATCATACATGTCCGCGACTTGGTGGATGAGGAGTTGAGAGCCATTAACGGAGATCTTCCTGACGCGCCCCAGGTCCTGGTCGAAGTATCGGAACCATTCGGCCGCACGACACGGAGCTCGAGGTTGAGACTCGGCGGCGGCGACATCAGCGAGGCCCGGCATAACGACGGTGGCGTTAGTCGCAATCCCTCCATGAACCCTCCTCCTCTCCTTTGGCATGTTGGGGTCGAGCTTGAAACTAAACGAGCGGAGGGTGTTTTCCAGATCAGGGGCCGTGAAGCACCCTCTCGTGCGAATCTCGAACGCTTTGTTGATGCACTCCCCGTCCCTGAACCCGATACCGTATCCATATGACATGGGATCGTACGAGCCGTCGCTGCGCGGGGAGCTGGAGATTTCGATGCTGCTACCTTCGCCTCCGGGACGGGAGGCACCGACGTAGATGCATTCGTTCGGGCGGAGGACGCTGATGCCGAAGCCGTACCCGCAGCATTGGTCGCTGCCCCAGAAGTTGACCATGAACTTGAAGTCGGCGGGTGGCGTTCCAGCGAGTGAGAGAGGGAGAAGTGCGAGGAAGGGCATGAGTCCTGAAAGGCGATATTTCATGACGGTAGTGTAATCTAGTACGACTTTTAGAAGGGTGGGAGGTGGCCTGGATGTCTTCCTGTTTCAAATATGCCTGATATATCTTGTGTGTTTAATGAATTTACTTCGCAGGATGAGACTTTGTGGCTCTAAACTGAATAATGGTGAGGTTGGGTGAAACGGGGAAGAGGGTAAAATGCTGTCATGGAAGACTCCTCGCATCGTTCTGTGCCCACACCCTCGTTCTATCGTAGACTTTCCCCTTCTCATGGGGAAACCCAGGACAGGGGGTCAATTCAGTATGACAGGTGTGTCCCTTCTCTCGCGGGTGGAATGACCACAAAGTGAACGAAATACCTGTTTCGTCTCATATTTCCTCGTGGTGCATTATCTAGTCCGTATGTTCAGCCATTATGACTCTCATACGAAGCGGAAGCACTGCTCATATTTGAAATTAGGAGTTCTACGCTGTGCGCTTCTCGTCCTTATTCCAACGTGAGGCGACATTTTCCTGAAGGCCTTTAGCCTGGTCGCACAGGAACATACGAAACTGGCCGCTGGAAGCTCCCAGCGTCTTCGCCAGCCATGACGTCGCAAGACACGGCGACTCCCATTCGAGGAGGAAGCTCGGAAGCACTCTAATCTTTCAAATACGAAGTTTCCGTCCCATTGCTCACACACCCTTTCATCCTAGACGAGCTGATGTTTCCCTAGGAGTCGACATTTTCGTCCCACCGAGTCCTTCCCAATATAGTTGAAACTCGAATATAACGCACCTTGCTCCGCTCCATCTTCGCACCCCCAGGAATCCAACATGGCATTCGAGCACTCGTCTCAGCGATCTCAGTACTCTCTTCTCACTGCCTTTATCGTCATAGCCGCCAACCCTGCCCTCTGCTTTGCGCAAAAGCCCTTCCCCGGTCCCCCGGATAACCTGACTGCCTCGGTCACACTGTGGACCAGTAACCAATGCTGCGGTGGGGCAATTGGCTTTGACAACATTAGGCCCGAGGAGTGCTTCACTCTGCCGCCCAATGTCGACCCCGCAATTTACGGCAACAGCATCCATTTTTCGGGCCTATGGTACGAGAGGATCTTCGTTGGATGGGGCGTTCCGAGGGGGTTTGGCAGTACGAACTGTGATAAGGCGACGATGGTCTTCGACCAGCGTCTGCCTGGGTGTTTTCATTTCGCCAAGGAGAATAGGCCGAGGTCGTTCAGTTGGACGTTAGAGACCTTTTCGTACCTCCCTCCTGGCTGGAGCCAACCGTGGTACCGTGCCACAACGAATGTGACAGACGTCGATACGGTGGGAGACCAGTCAGTAGCACTGGGGAGCAGGAATGTGGAGTGTAGGAAGCCGGATTGGTTCGAGTATGTTGACGTTCGCCTGGGGAGGTCGAGGAGGATTGAGGTCCTGGGATCGGAGGAGTTACTTGAGAAGGTCACTGCTTTATATTCTGCGAAAGACCATGAGGGTTTGGGTAAGTTCGACGAACTTGGTGAGCATTTTTCCCCCTTTCTTCCCCGAATTTGACGCCAACTCATCTCCTCGGCTCCCCAGTGTAGGACCTACGGTGGCTGGTGTTGTACCTTTGAGCTACATACAACTTGTCTCCCGTTCTGAGTGCAGGCACGTTCGCCTAAATACAGGATTCCCTTCTGACCCCTGTGTGGCTCAATGTAATGATTTACGGACGCTTAATGCTCAGGGTACTCAGAAAGAGGTGCGGGCACCACATACTGGGCTCGCGCGGTTTCCTGTTGGCCATTCAGGATTTTGTGAGACACTCGGAGCGAGTTTGAGGCCCAAGAATCAGGAATTCCGAACAGGGAGGGTAAGATAAGATCGACACGGTATCCCCACCGCCAACAACTGCGGTTCAATTTGACAATTTGAGCTTTTCTTGCACCCACAACCACGATGAGTGGTTGCTCCCCGTTTTCACCATACTTTGACACGAAATATACTCCATCGGATAAGGAGGTCCGTCTCCTGAAACAAATAGTCCAAGAAAAGAGGGCTTTGGCTCCTTCCGCCCGTTCGCTGTCCCTTCACTTCCCTCCCACGAGAACCACCCCCCCCAACGAGGGGACATTTATGCCGCCAAGCAAGTTCCCTAGGAAGGGCTCCACCAGTCGCTGACGAACCTCGTCTTCGGTGGCGAAATCGTAGGGATACACGCGCGGTTCTCCGGAAACGACACACTCTGAACCCCCAATTTGTAAATTCAGAATCTCCAATCCGGGGTCCAATACCCCTCAATACAAGGTTAACGTTTTGGCCTCGCGTCAATGACGTTGACTGATTATGCTGTCGGCAAAAACTTTGTCTCATCTCTTTCCCAGGTCCCTTCCAGCCCTCAAATCCGTCGATTTGGAAACATATGGGTCTATAGGTCACTCTGGAATGAGTTTCGGTAGGGAAGATAACGGAATACCCGGGCTCCTCTTCCAGTTTGGGAATCGACTCGAAAGGCTCGCATTCTACCCCGCATCCATCCCCCGCCCCAACCTTTCCCGCTGCCTGAAGGACCTTTCCAACGTCACACATCTCACACTACGCTGCCTCTCAACCTACTCTCGATCAGACGGGACCGACATGTTTCTCTGCTCCAACCTTCTCGTGGACGGCGTTTGCCCGAGACTTTAGAGGCTGGAAATGTCGTGCGTCGGCAACACGGCACCGGGCGGCTGGATGGAGAATGCTCTCGTGTACTCAATTTAAATATGCAAGAGAAGGGGGAGTTATAGCGAGCTGGGTGGGAACGTTGTAGATGGACGCTCACCTGAGGGGCTCGTCCCAATTCTCCAAGTTGCAGTTGAGTTTATAAACGAGGGACAAGTGGACAGCTGGAAGGCCTTGGAAGGTCTAGGCATTTATTTAAAAGACTCCGAGTGGGATGTGACGTATGGAATTATTGGAATATAGTAACACTGTACGAGCTAGGTCGACCCATGCTCTTTCCGTCTCTGGGTGTGTCGCAACCGAGTGGCCACTCCGAACCACTTCAACGATGAGATTGTTCGAGAGGTTTTTCGTGAGCCGATGACTGACCACAGTTCCTTTCAGCGCGTCGAAATGCCGGATGGGTATCATCGACCTGCGTTGATTCAAGAATGGCTGCCATACGCGGAACACCTTCAGCACCTGGCACTCCAGCGGTGGAGTGAAGCTCACAGTGCATACTGTGCTAACATTGTATTTGGTTACATAAACGACGGGGCGAAAGTGCTAATCAAGTCTCAAGCGTATGCTAAATCCAAGCACAGCCCGTCCAAATCGAGATCGCGGGTCTCCAACTTTGCCCATATATCTACTTGCTTTGCGTGCGTGAACATAACCTTCACCACGCTGATCGGTTTAGCACACGCGTCGGCGTAGGTATACAAGGTCCTGCCTTCACCATCGCGATCACCCTCCCAAGGCCTTCTTCTCGCTATGAAATCCACGAGGGCCATCTCAACCGTAGAATCCTCGGCTACGTTGGTGATGCAATCCATTTCAAACTCCTGAAGTTTGGGGCAAATCCCGGGGAGGGAAAGCTCAGCGAGGTGAGACCTAGCCGGCCGATCGTAGGACGAGTTCCGAAGTTTGCTGTCCAAGAGCTTCAGGCGTTCAACGTTGCTGAGCTGGCCAAGACACTGGGAGAAATCACGTCGGGGGAAGAAATTCGGGCATATGGTGACGCATTTGAGTTGATGCCCGAACTTCAGGAAGAGCTCAAGGATTCCGTTGTCCTTTTGATCGCTGGGTTCTTCGCCCATATCATCGGTCCAGTAGGAGTCGAGATGAAGAGCGTGGAGGCAGGGGAGATCCAGACACGACGCGAACCCCTTCGGAACGGAGATTCTGCGGAGGGTTAAAGAGGTGAGAAGGGGTAGCTTGATTGCAGTCGGAGGGGGAGGGATAGTAGCCCCAAAGCCGATCTGAAAATCGCAAGTGACCAGATTCGGAAGGGTGCGCAGAAGCTCTAGAGCGTGCGCCCCGCTGAAGTATTCGGCGTCACTGATTATCTCGCTCCGGAAAACGAGGTCACGGACCGACTCATAGAGGGGGAGATCCGAACCTCTTTTCGCCGCGGTGATATCTCCCCATTCGCCGATCACTTCGAAGGAACGAAGGGAGGGTGCTGAGAAAAGCGCCCCTGAAGCTATGTTCTCGATCCACGCTTGCTCGTTGTCGCAGTATATTGTTATCGCGATCTTCTGGAGGTCCGAAAAGCCCGCCGGAGAGCGCTTGAAGAGGTCGACGATGTTGTTCGATACGGAGTCGATACAGAGGTTGCAATGTAGCTCCCGTATGCGCTGCGATGCCAGGCATATGGTCTCCAGAATAGATTGGTATAGACTTCGGGCCTGGATTTGGAGCTCGGGTGTAATAAGCCTTGAAAATGTGGACCCAACGTTCAGGCTGAGGTAGATGGGAAAGCGGGAGGATCTGTGGAACCAGGTTCGAATCTTGTCATCCAGGGCTTCCATCTTCCGTGACCACGACGTGAGCGTGGAAAGGGTGATAAAGAAAAAGGGGATCGAGACTTGCACGCGCGACCATAGTAGGGGTGTGTGGAGGGCCAGATCCCTCCAACGCCTCGATACATGACTGAGGACAACAGAGATGTGGTGTGAACGTCCCGAACCATATCTGGGAGGGTCCATCGTTTCGAGGGAAAAAACGAAGATGGTGGAGAGAACGTCATCCGGGGTGCGCCGGATGGGGGCTAGAAGCTTGTTGTGGTCTTCTATGGTCTTCAAATGTGCTGCACGCAGGGTCTCCATCTCCGCAACCGCTCCATTCATTTCCTGGAGCTTCCTGGCGAGGTCCGCCTCAATGGCCCTTTCCTTCTCGATAAACTCCTTCAGAAGATAGATCTCGCTATCGGACAGGGCATAGTTTGTCTTGAGGTAGGACGAGAACGGTGAGGATTCCGACATGGCGGTCGTGGTTGAAAGAGGAGTCCGAATGAAATTGTTCCATCATTTAGATCACGGTTTGATCTTATCTTATCGCCTGAACCCCCCAAGATTCTGATCCAGTGATACATACTGACATAGTGATGCAAAAGGTCATAGTGTTGCAAAAGCCGGTCTGAGGGGACCAGTTCTCCGATTCTGGTCATCTAAATTATACCAAAGTTCATGAATTTGCGTTCTGAGTACGCTAGTGAAGAGTTTACAGAAATCGGACTACTCCTGAGCTCAGGACTTTGTTATCTGTGCCAAATTCAACGCAAATTTGGTGAACTCCGTTTGCAAAACCAACCATGAGCTCTCCATAGGAGGGTAGGGGTGGTAAAAAAGGGCTCAGGGTATTTAAAACATGGTACACAACGTATTACACCACTTATAGTAGGTATCAGCGATGGGAGGACTCCAGGATAGGTGGAGGAGTCGCTGCGTGACGGGATGAGCGGAATCGTTTGAGCGAAATTTCCAACTCCGACAGGGAAATCGGCGAAATCGCGTCCCACGTCGTAACGCTGGCCTGCTGTTGGAGTGTGACTGCCGCCGATGCCGTTCGTCACATTTTTGCAACACCATGACTTTTGCACCTCTCTCCCGGAACGTCTCTGGCAGAACGACACCTCCCCGGATTTTCCTGAAATTTCACAGAACGCTAGCTCATATGTATGTTAACACTTACACAAACTTTGAAAGGTCCGCCCTTTGTTGTTCTTTCACGATCAGTTATTTTGCAAAGATTTTGCAACACTATGTCATCAATAGTATACCCAAGGACGACGCAATAAACTCAGCATCCACCAACACAAGTCCCCTTCTGATACGGAGCAGCGTATAAACGACGTCCCCGAGCCGCCCAAGAACGGGTCTACTCAATGCGTATTTCTTGAGAGCCGACCCTAGACGATCAGTATGTGAAACTGCCAGAGTACAGCGTCAATGACCCATGGCTTGCAAGCCTGCCCTCCATTCGTATGTGCGGGTTATACAGGAGAACCTTCTTGAGAATACATAAGAACGTGTCATACATACA
Organism: Coprinellus micaceus; assembly: GCA_951394405.1. Classification (NCBI taxonomy): domain Eukaryota; kingdom Fungi; phylum Basidiomycota; class Agaricomycetes; order Agaricales; family Psathyrellaceae; genus Coprinellus; species Coprinellus micaceus. Next base: position 5,263,978 of record OX596335.1, on the reverse strand, counting down.
ATTCGTCTATACCAAGCTCGACACGGAACTCGATTCCGTCGGCACTAACACCCATCCTGGTGAGCTCCCGGAGGACCTCTACATGCATGGAGGCTACCGTAGCGCGTTCGCGATGATCCTGGTCATGAAAACATATTTCAACACTCTTGAGGAATGCTTGCGATCCTCGCATGTCTCCACGCCTGGATGAAATAAATTCAACCCAGTGTTCGATTTTCGTCTCCACGTCCGGGGCATGTATGATGATCTCCTCGAGCTTGGGGCATAGACAGTTGGTTGTCCCTGACGCATCCAGTGTTGGGGTAAGCGCGTGTAGAATGGAGCGGTGAAGACTCGAAAGCCTCTCGTCTATGCGATGTACTCCTTCGCGGGGAGGATATGGCCCTATACCCAATGAGGTAATCACCGGGAGGCTTTCTAAGCAGCGAAGGAGGGTGGGGAGCGAAAGGCGACCGTAATTGAAGTTTATATGAGTAAGCTGAGCTCCATAGTCGCGAACCCACTGGACAAGGACAGAATGGGGTGGTTGGTCGGGACCTTGCCATGCAGGGGTATCCATGACCTGCAGAGTGCGAAGGGCAGGGAACTCGAGATTGTTGGCTAGATCCTTCGTTTCGCCGGTGATGCCGAACGTCTGGAGGTGCGGAAGGGTGATGGGGTGTGGCAGACGCAGAGGCTGGGGGGATGGTGGGTCGGGGTCGGTGAGCCAGGTGGCGAATACGACGAGGTTGGGGCATTTGTTTAGAATGCTGAACATGTCGTGCACCGAAAGGGGAGTGAAAAATTGAAGCTCTGTCAAGGCGTTCCAGCGCACTCGCAGCTCAAGGGGAGATACTTCTGGAAGGTTAATGTGTAACCCGGAAAGCTGTTCCATTCTCTCCAAGTCCAGCCGGCCAACGACAGCTTGGGCAGTAGAGATTCCCTCGAAGGTGAGCATAATCGTCGCGTCGCGTAGCGTATCACAGCTGTTGGAGAGGATTTCGAGCAGGTGTAAAAGAGGAGAATCGGGGTGATTGAGGACAAGGAAGAGACGGATTGTATCCCATCGGGCTTCTTGAAGGACGCGGGCAAGGGGCAACATAGATTTAGCATAGGCCGGCATGTCGGATGTGGAGGTCAGGCACTCCTCCTCGTCGAGACATAGGGTCATTGGGGCCGTAGAAGCGCGGCGTATGAACTCGGAAAACATGTCCGTCATTCGAGCCATTCTACGCTCGAACGCCTGCAGACCCGCTTTCTTCGTTGTTTTTGGATGGGGGAGGCCACTAATAACAAGAGTAGTCCATAACATCGGGTTTGAGAGAGCGATGTTGCGCCACTGGCGGCATACGTGGCTCATCTGAACGATTGGATGAATGCGTGCGTATTGCTTCAGCTGGATGGACAACTCGCTAGCAGGGGGTATAAGATCGATGAAGATCTCAGAGAGGATGTCAACGGGGAGATGAAGAATGCCGGACACTAAGGACTGGTGGTCCGCCGCAAACGTCTGGTGGGCCTTCCGTTTGCTGAGTACGTCTTCCCTCTTTGCTGTAAGCGCTGCGATCGCCTTATCGACATCCTCAAGCTCAAGGCTGAGCTCGAGGATGATTGCGCGTTGCTCCTCGATAATATTCCTGATACCGGCTTCTTCATCGGGCTGTGCGATGTAGTTCTTCCTCAGTATGTGTGTGAACGGCGAGTCGAGGGACATGTTGAGGCCGATGAAGTGGTTCGATAACGAGACTTTGAGGACGCTGTCGAGTCACCGCTATCATTTGTCTGTGTTTGGATGCCCGGGAATCCCGGGCTTCGACATTAACACAGGGACTTGAAATCGGTTCCAAGCACCCTTATCCTGTACCAGCACCGTCGAAACCAAGGGGCCGACATGATAGCGACCGATGAATCCAGCTACCCGATCGGGTGCAGGGAGACCACTCTCGTGGACTTCATCCGCAAGAGAAGGGGGAGGTCTCGAGAGGAGGGTGGGAACGTCACGCTCACCTGGAGGGGTTTATCCGATTCGCCCAGTCGCGGTCGAGTTTATAAACGAGGGACAAGTGGATACCTGGAAGGCCTTTGAAGGTCTTGGCGTTTATTCGGAAGACTTCCACTTCGATGCGATGTACGGAACCTAGGTAGGTCGTACGCGTCGCCTGTGGCCCTCGACGAGGAAGCGAATGCGCGTTGGGTAGATTTATACGAAGAGCACCGGTGCAAGGTCCGCAATTGTGTGTCTTTCCCCACCACACTGCCGATACGCACGTGCCACACTAACGGTGTCACGGTGTCTACGTACCAGGGAGTTGGTCTACCCTCCCTCTTTCGTTGGTGGGGCCTCGGGAGGGCTGTCGAACCGCCGATGCTGGGTGGACAGTGTCGGCGTAAATCGCGATTCTAGTTCCCTCACACTTTGAATGCCCAATTCAATCAATCATAATTATCTATCTGGCGCTGTGTGGCCCCTGCGTACCTCCCCACGAGCCCGGGGTGTCACGACTCTAGTGGGCGAACACTAGGTACACTGCGTGCACACCCGTTGGGTGACAAGATCGCCCTGGAGGTTGGGGCGCGGGCCGACCGTGGATTTCGATAGAACCAGTTGCGCCGTACTTCCTTAGGACATACTTTTAGCCAGGTAAGTGAATCGTACGGATGAGATTGCTATTCGACTGTCAAACCCTCCCTGGTGCGTAATCGACACACATAGTACGTACACAGTCACCCACACCCGTCGCGTTTGGAGAGGTTGTGCAGGTCGACAACCGTTGCATTTGGAGAGGTTGTGCGAGCTCGATAACGTATGAAGTCTGTCACCTCATTCACACATTTCTCCGATCCCTTCACCACCGGACCCACTACCGCACACAAGGTCCGTTCAAACCAAACTCCCATAGGTGTACGATGGGCCATGGCTTCTGCACTGAGCATGGAGACTCCTGAGTCCTTTTTCTTCGTACAATTCTCTGCACTTCGCCCCGTAAGACTTCAACCGACATTCGGGTTCATATCGTCCACAATCTTACATACGACCCCCAAGCAACTTCGGACTTCCAGTGTCTTCCGCGAACCATCCACGAGCACCGACTTCCCCGCATTATATTCTTTATATTCTTTATTCTAGAGTTATGGGGGCGTGTGGAACTGAATGAAGTGCCAGGCGAGATGGTTGAGGCACCCGCCGGGTTGGGACCTGCGCCTCCCCTCCCAAAATTGCGGAGATGGGAAATGGTTCTATGAGAGAGTGCGTGTGGGTAATAGTAATACGAGACAAAGTCGTCGGATGATTGGATCTCGGACGCAGGCTGAGCGGCCATTCCGAAATTGCGAGTCTTCCTTGCGAGGACGGCTCAGGGAACGCTTGCTTTCCGGTGTCCGCTGTGCTACGACGGTGTCGGGTAAGCTATACGGGTACACGAAAAACACGCTGAGCGTAGAAACAATTGCGGTGATGCGTGGTCGATCCCCAAGGTTGTGCACTACGATGTGCCTGGGCCCCGACGGGGGATCTGCAGGACGAGGTGAACCCTCTCTGTAGCCTCGACCCGTATACATGGACATGCGCCTGTGGACATCGGGAAATCGGGAAAAAGCGTAAAGTCGCGAGGTCGAAACGTAAGGAGAAGGAAGGGAGGGGTGTACTGGGGTGTATTGGGGTGTACTGGGGTGTACTGGGGTGTACTGGGATGTACTAAGAGATGTGGTTGGAATTGGGTGAGCATGAGCCTGAGGCTGGGAATTGGGTTGTATGCCTCGACCGGGGACGGTGCGGTCACAGTGGCTTGACGCGCTGGGGAGGGAGTCACAGTGGCTTGACGCGCTGAGGCCTGAGGAGTCACTTCGGAGGTGTCCATACGTGGGGGTGTTGACTCGATGTTCTCTTCTGAATCGGTATCACACTTAATATACAACAGATATCACCCTGAATACATAACCGGTTGTTGTTGGCTGCGGTAGGTACCAGGTGTCCCTTCCTCTACTATGTTACTATGTACGACCCACGATATTTAATGTCCTGGACGAGTTGGGTCGGGCGTACATACACCCACCCGGTGTGGGGATGAAGTTCGGGGTTTGAGCGCTTTTGGGACGGAGTGGGACGGGGCCGTTGGAATTTGTGGGACGGAGGCGTTGGAATTTGTGTGGCGGGACGGTGAATGGTGAATGGTGAACGGTGAACGGTGAACGGTGAGGGGTAACACGAGGTCCGTGTCCTCGTACGTTATGGTTCTGTGGGTGGACTAGTCGGAGTTTGCGGGGGTGGGGGTGGGGCGGTGGGCCTTGGTCAAGACTCAAGGGTGCGGTGGGGTTTAAACTGGGCTTGGGAAGGAAGGAAGGTGAACAGTAAATCTGGAACTTGGGTGCTTGGAACTTGGAACTTGGGTGCTTGGAACTTTGATGCTTGGGGGTTCGTAGGCCAGTCGTACTGCTTGAGTTGGAGTGGGACGGACGGACGGCTGGAGCGGGGTATTTGGTATGGAGGGTACGGGTACACGACGATTTTGTTTGGAGGTGACCCGGCGGGATGTGCACCCCCTCTGAGTGGTACCGAGTCACAAGTCGACACTAATCAAACGGTAAACCGCAGAGCTCCGGAGTCCGCGTTGTAGAATGTAGGATGTAGGATGTAGGGTGTAGGATGTGGCGGCGTTGGAGGGTATGTAGAATCTGTAGGATTTAGTGTTTGGAGAGTGTAGATGTAGTAGATCACCTAGAATATGAGGAATGTATAGAGTTTGTGGCGCAATCCACCTTTTGCGCGCCTCACGCCCACCCCAGAGTCTTCTAAGCGCCGGGCGCCTACCCCTCTTGATCTAAATATCTAATCTAATCTAATCACCGAGTTCAAGTTATCTTATCTCCGGTCCCCGAAGCCGATGCCGGTGCCGGTGCCGATGGGATGCCGAGACCAACCCTAACCCAAGGTGGAGAGATCTGATCTGGACGCGTCGCAATCGCGTTTTGCCATCGGTCTTTCGTGTTCTCTCTCCTTCCTCTTCCTCCTTAGCGTTCCTCTCTCCACCTGATAGACTTTGTGTCCACGATTCAAGGAGAAAGAAATACTAAAGATAGCATAGACTGAAAGAGAGGAAGAAGAGGCAAAATGAACCAAACGCCCGTTTTCGTTATGAGTGCGTCCTTCCTGCTCCTCTGTCTAGATATCCTTGGTGTATAGAGGGAGGGGTAAAGAGAAGAGGAAAGCTGACGAGTGTACGATGTAGATACCGGCCCTGAGCGCCAGACGGGGCGGAAGGCACAGATCTCGAACATCACTGCTGCGAAGGTTCGTTCTCTTCTCTTTCTCTTCTCCTCTCTTTCTTCGTCTTTCCTCGTCCCTCCCTTCCTCGCCTTCCTCATCCTCATTTTTTCTCAACGCTGACGTCGACCTTCCATCTACTGCTACGCCGTACGCAAAACCAACGAACCACAGACGGTGGCAGACGTCATCCGGACGTGTCTCGGTCCCAAGGCGATGTTGAAGATGATTTTGGATCCTATGGGTGGGATTCTGTGCGTCTCTCCTCCCTTTCTCCCTGCTTATCTGGCCATGCTGACTCTTTCTCTCTTTACGCTTCCTTCTCTCTCTGTCAATCCTTCTATCTCTCGATCCCATCCGTCCGTCATCCCAACGTACCCGCCTTTCCTCAACTGCAACTGACGACACTGCGCCTCCGACTGCGCTCCCGCCTTCGATCCACGCCGGCGTCAACGTCCGTATGCCTCAACATCGGCCTACCTCACTCCTACGGTCGTATTCTCCCGCCGCATGGCTCTGTACTGCGATCTTGCTCGGCCCGTCCCGCTCCCACCATGCTACTCAACGCCGGTGCACCCAACCCCGCCTTCCGACCTCGACGGACCTTGACGTATCATCCGTCCCGACGTCCTATACGGCTCCCTGACCTATACTGCGTCTCGACCCGTCGTCTGGATCGACGCAAACCCAACCCCACCCACGTCTACCGGAACCAAAAGCCTAACGAACGACGGCAACGCCATCCTGCGCGAGATCGACGTCGCGCACCCCGCCGCGAAGAACATGATCGAGCTCTCGCGCACGCAGGATGAGGAGTGTGGGGATGGGACGACGAGTGTTATTATCTTGGGTACGTGGTTTTCTTTTCCTCCGGTGTTCCTCGTTTCTTCGATCCCTGGCGGCTTCGTTTCCTCCCCGGCCGATCGTTGGCTTCGTCCTCCCCTTTTCTTCGCTCCCTTGAGGCTGGCTCGCCTCCCCCTCCCTGCCCTGTTCCGCTTTCCCCTCCTCCTCTCCTCCTTCATCCCCTATAATCCACACATAACTGACGCCTCTCCACCTAACCAGCCGGCGAGATCCTCGCCCAGTCGCTCTCCCAGCTCGAACGCGACATCCACCCCGTCGTCATCATCAGCGCGTACAACAAGGCCCTCGCGGAGGCGCTCAACATTGTGAAGGGGATTAGTGTCGCTATAGACACGACTGGTGAGTTTCGCTTTTTGGGATTTGGGGAGGGGGCTGGGCGAAGTGGAGGGGGCGGAGGGGGACCGCGTGGAGGGGTGGGAGGTTGATTGTATGCGCCTCTGCTGCGGATGTGTGACCTGCGACCTATGTTCTAGCGACAGGGACTGGGCGCGGTTCGAGGTCGTCGTCGTCGGAGGAGGAGGAGGAGGAGGAGGATGAGGATGAGGAGATGACTCCCATGGTGCGCTGGCGTATTGGAATACGAGGCGAATCGCTGAGGTCGCCGTGGTCTCGGGGAGAAGCGACGAGTCGCAGAGTTCATGGGATCTTGGGAGGAAGACCGTGCATTCTGGGGAACGAGACGAAAACATAGGCGCTAACCCTGCCCCACAGACGACGAAGAGATGCTGAAGCTCATCAAGACGAGTATCGGGACGAAGTTCGTCGTTAGGTGGAGCGACTTGATGTGTAAGCTTGCGTTGGACGCTGTTCGGACTGTGAGTTTGGTTCTTTTCTCTGTGTTTCGTTGGTTTTTGGGGCTTCGTTTTTCCACCCCACCGTCGGTCCTGGGTATCGGCGCTTCATGGAGACGAACGAACGGATGGGCTCGATACGGATGGTCCACGGTCGGTCTTTGGTGGAGACGCTCCACGGGGAAGGTGCTGGGGCTTCGCCCTCTCTATAGCCTTGGTCCTGGGCGTCGGCGCCCCACGGATACGGAGCTGGGGCTTCGCCTCTTTCTCCTTCCCTCCCCCCTATCTTTCTTTGTCATCGACGGCCCAGAGACGGACGAACGGATGGGCTCGATACCGATCCCCGAGCCTCGGTCTTTGGGATCGACGCTCCGTGGAGATGAAGCGGGGGCTTCGCCCTCCCTCGACACTTGTTCGCCTCCACGGAGTCGGAGGAGCGGGTGGGCTCGATAGGGACGCATCATGCCTCCCATCGCTTTCATACCCACCTTCTGGCTTTCGCTCTTCCTTCTCAGCTCCCCCCCTCCCTCTTTATTCAAAACCTACCCCCACGGACTCGCTAACCCCCCACCCCATCCCCAGGTCGCGACGCAAGAACACGGCCAGACGATCGTGGACATCAAGCGCTACGCGCGCGTCGAGAAGGTGCCCGGGGGCGAGATTGAGGAGAGTAGGGTGTTGAATGGTGTTATGGTTAATAAGGTGTGTTCGGGTTTGTTTGCGCGGATTTTTAAGCTCTGTTGTGTTTGTTTGAGAGAGTGGTTTGGAGTAGATGAGGGGTGGGAGGGTTTGAGATGGCTTCGTCGGGTTGGGGTCTTCATCGGATTGGGTCTTCATCGGATTTGGGGCGTCGGTGTGTTTGGGTCCTCTACGCTGCGAGGAAGAGGCCCAGGGATGAGCTTTCTGTTGGATGGTGTTCGGTTCTTCCTGTACCTGGCCTTCGAGGCGTCTTGGAGTTTGGGATGGACGCGCCCCGCCCGTCCTCTCCTCCCCCCTTCCTTCCCCCTTCCCCCTCGTTTCGAGTCCCTCCCCCTCCCGAGGAACAGAAAAGAAAAGAACGCGTGCTTACGAAAGTTAACGCAGGATATCACCCACCCGAACATGCGCCGGAGGATCAAGAATCCCAGGATTATACTTTTGGATTGTCCGTTGGAGTATAAGAAGGTGCGTTTGCGTCTTTCGTCTCCCTTCTCGGGTTTCTTCGCCGGTTCTTGCGTGTATGGGGTGCATAGCCCAACGTTTCTTCTGGGTGTGGGGTCCGTAGTCGACCGTACCTACGACCTACGTACGCGGGATGAGGCGTGGCGGGCCTAAGTACAGGGAGTGGGGTGTGACGGCCTAAGTACAGGGAGTGGGATGTAGTCTCCTCCAGACGCGGCGTGGTGCCTACGCACACGGGACGAGTTGGACTCCCCTGCGTACCCGGGACGAGGTCAAATTCCCTGCGTACTTTGAGCGAGATGAACGAAAACGGAACTCGAGCTGACGCACGAAACAGGGCGAGTCGCAGACGAACATGGAGTTCAGCAAGGAGGCCGATTGGGCAAGGGCGCAGGAGATTGAGGAGGAGCAGGTGCGTTTTCTCGTCTTCGTTTCCGTTTTAATGTGAAATGAAGGGAGACGGAGACTGATGAGAGAGAGTAGGTGAAGACGATGGTGGAGAAGCTCCTGGAGCTGAAGCCTGATTTGGTTATTTCGGAGAAGGGTGTCAGTGGTACGTTCTATCTCCTCCTTTCTATCTCCTCCTTGTTTCCTCCTTGCGTTCCATTTCGCTTTGATTCCTTCTCACCGAGAGAGGGGGCAAGGAGGTGAAGAGCAAGAAGCTGACGAGGATTGGATGATAGATCTGGCTCAACATGTGCTTGTGAAGCATAACGTCTCGGCGATTAGGCGTGTTAGGAAGACGGATAATAATAGGATTGCCTTGGGTGCGTCTCTGTTTCCTTTCCTTCCCCGTGGCGGACGTTGACGAGTTGCTTCGCGAATGTAGCGACTGGGGCGACGATCGTGAATAGGATCGAGGATATTAGGGAGAGCGATGTGGGGACGAACTGTGGGTTGTTTGAGATCAGTAAGATTGGGGATGAGTGCGTGTTGTTTCTTTTCTTCTTGGCCTTTATTTCACTTCACTCCGCCTCCCATCCGCTTCCTCCCCCGCCTTCCACTCCTCTTCCTCCACCCCTTCCTCTCCCCCTCTATCCCTCCCGCCCCCCTGCCTCCCAAAAACGAAAACTGACTCCATTCTATCCGCCCACAGATACTTCACGTTCCTCGTCGACTGCGTCACCCCCAAAGCCTGCACCATCCTCCTCCGGGGTCCGTCCAAGGACATCCTGAACGAGGTCGACAGGAACCTTGCGGATGCGATGAGTGTGGCGCGGAATGTGGTATTTAACCCGTGGTTGGTGCCGGGTGGGGGGGCTTGTGAGATGGGTGAGTTGGTTTCCTCGGTTTTGGTGTTTGTGGGGGTGGTTGGTTGGTGGTTGGTTGGTTGGTTGGTTGGTTGGTGGAGGTTGAGGCGGCTTGGGACGTGGACAGCGAAGACTCCCTGCGCGCGCTAGAAGGTGGCGCTCGTTCCCACGCATTCCACCTGCCGGCTTCCAGTCTGACCCTCCATCCATATCGTCGAGAACACGTACTAACCATGGTCCCTCCCCCCTCTAGCCATCTCCGTCGGCCTCCACGCGAAAGCCAAGACGCTCGCCTCGGGTGTGGAGGGCGGGCCGTTCAGGGCTGTCGCGGACGCTATGGAGGTTATCCCCCGTACGCTTGTCCAGAATAGCGGTGGGAATGCGATGAGGGTGTTGACTGAGTTGAGGGTGCGTACTTGTCTTGCCTTCCTATCTTCCTGGATCTCTGCTACCGTCAGCTGCCCGCTCCTCTTTTCGGCGGCGCACAGCCACGAGTGGGGTAGGGGTTGAGGTTGAGGATGCGATGCTGACGGGGTTCATGACAGGCTAAACACGCGAACGGCGAACATACTTGGGGTGTGAATGGCGATACGGGTAAGATTGTTGATATGAAGGAGTATGGGTTGTTGGAGAGTGCGAGTGTGAAGATCCAGACGTTCAAGACTGCTATTGAGGTGTGTTTAGCTTCCCTTCTATCTCCTTTTCGTCTTCCAGTGCCTTCCTTCCTTCCTTCTACTATCCCTCCTTTCCCCCTTTTGTCGCATTATCTCTCTTTTCTTCTGCTACTTCCTCGTCCGTCCTCTCTTCTTCTGTTGTCGCCTTACCTGTCCTCCCCGTTACCTTTCCTTCGAGTCATACTTTCTGTGAACTATGGTACTGACGCAATCCCACGATTACAGGCCTCCCGTATGCTCCTCCGCGTCGACGACGTCGTCCAAGCTATCCGAAAGGATAGGGAAGGAGGAGGGTCTGCGCCGCACCCTGAAGACATGCAGGCCGAGTAGACGACGCGTCGCTCCGGGGGTCGAGAACAGGCGGCGAAGAAAGACTAAAATGCTATGCTACAACTGTACATGTGCTTGGAGTGCGTAATAGATCGGAGTGGTTTCAGGTTTCTTGTCTTTCTTGTCATCACGCATCGGGGTTTCGTAGCGTCCTCGACCACGAGGAAGGAAGGTAAATGGGGCTCTTGCTTGGACCGTTGACGCCTTATTTTAGCAGGTTGATCGTCTGGGAGTCTGACCACGATCGAACGTTGATGGATAAGCATGGAGGGCGGGAGGTAGGGGCGGGTCCATTCGCAGGTCCCAGCAATGTTCCATTATCTGGCATGGGGCCTTGAGTCGCTGTTTTAATCTTTCTCTTCCTCCCCATCGAGCCCAATCCCTGCGTCTTCCCCGTGCACGACTCGACCTTCACCTCCCCAGAATCACTCACATCGAACGTTTACTCGACAGCGGTAATGAGCGGACACCAGGCACCGGTTCGGCAAGGAAAGCAGGCGAGCGCGTCCTCGGGGCCTAAGTTTATCGAGTACATCTGCTGGGGTACGTTCGTCTCACCCTTGAAGCCTACCGCGAGGTTCCAATGGCCTCTCGTCGTACCGTGACGGCCATCTTGACTCTAGAGTGCCCCGACGTTTACTCATTCAGAGTACCCCCGACGTTTACTGACTCTGGAGCACCCCGACACTTAGATTGCAACATGAAGAACAGAGTAGAGCTCAAGCCGGGGAAACCGATTCGTTGCCAGAATTTGATGGATAATTGCCAGAGTCGGATCATGGTCAAGCAGGCGAGTAAGACGCAAGGTGCGTTTGGGGGTCTCTTCGTTGGTTTCACTTGCGGTATGGAAGTGATGTGGGTCAGGAGAGGGAACTGACGGATGGTTGTTTTGTAGTGCGGTTCTTTGAAGCTCGTTGAAGGGTTGGGACGTGGAGCGCGTGGACTGGGCTAGTCATGGGCGGTCGAGATAAGATTATATTGACTGGTTAATTGACTGGTTCGGTCGTGCCAGTACTAGACGCCCGGCTTGTCGACCTAGCGAGACTAGAATGTGTCAAATGCGTAACACCTGTCCGACCGCCGTCATACGTTGGCGAGACTGTAATGTTTGTATACGGTCCACAACCATTAGGCCGTATACGAAGTCTGCGGTTCTCTCAGGGATCCCGCACCGTGTATTGTCTGCAAGGTGTAAGCGCTCTGTAGATCCAACGTTCACTATAGCCTCTGCCATCCCAGGTACTGAATCTACGGTTCCTCTAGGATGGACACTCCGACGAATGCCTAGTATACCAACTACGGCCCGGGATCTTATCTTCCCTACGAGAGTACGGGGGCGCACAGGACGTACGCTTTCTTGATAATGCGAGCATCCCAAATTCTCTACACCATTCGATAGGTCTAAAGCCTCAACGAGACCATGTGCCCGTTCTACCTACCTACCTCCCTACTTACGATGACGCGGGGAACAATGAACCACAGGTGTTCAGGACTCTGAGTGGACTCGAGTGGACCCCATCGTCGCGGGGAAGAAAGATATTGATCCTTGCGTCTCAAGCTGGAGCGAACGGCTGGAAATTCATGACGCTGAGGTAGAAGCTGGGTGGACAGGAAAGGGGGAATAATATGCTGCGGTCGGTATATGAGAGATTTCGGAACTTGGGGTCACTGCTCAGAGGCAAAGGAGCATGATGCAACGCTCCTCGGAGGTGGTGGACATTCGTAGCTCACAAGCACGGGATGCTGGGCGGTTGTAAATATTTATATACTCCCCAACAGACGTTGAATCTCATTGGCCTCCGTCCCGGGATGGAGAGGAGAGGGATATCAAGTATTGAGCCGCCTGGCTATCAAGACGTTCTCAACACACCTTTGTCATTCGAAGTCTCTAACACTCTCTACAAAAGGTTGGCTTGAATGGCCCAACTACTGGCGCGCTTGGCGCGACTGGAAGCTGGAATTTGAAAGCATTCGCATTCCGAAATTGCTATATACCTTCGCTGTGGGCTAGATAGTACTTATATGGCTGTTCGAGACCGATTTGACGATACTACCCGCCAAGGCCGGGATCCCCGGGTATCCAAACACAGACAAATTACAGCGGTGACTCGACGACGACAGCCTCCTCATGGCCCTCTTGTCATCCAACCGTTCCATCCGCCGCACCATGTCCCTCCACTCGCCTTTTTCACACAGGCTGAGGAAGAACTACATCGCACAGCCCGATGAAGAAGTGGGTATCAAGAAGGTCATCGAGACACAACAAGCAATAATCCGCGAACTCGACCTTGAACTGGGGGAGATCAAGAAGGCGACCATGGCGCTTATAGCGAAAAGCAAGGCGTTAGCTGACAGACGCGAAAATCACCAGACGTTCGTGCGGGACCATAAGGCCTTGCTTTCTGGGATGCTGCATCTTCCGGTTGATATCCTCTTGGAGATCTTCATGGATCTCGCGCCGGAGGATAAAGAATTGACTACTCCTCACCCCATTATTCGGATAGCCCACGTATGCCGCCACTGGCGGGATATCGCTCTTTCAAGTCCGATGCTATGGACTACCCTTCAGGTCGACGGCCTTTCCCTTCCCCACAACAGTGGAGCGGATCTCCAGGAATCCGAGGGTAGAATGGCACGACTGGCGGATATGTTGTCCACGCTTATATCAAGGTCCGCTGGCTTCCCAATGACCCTCAATATGAGCGAGGATGACCCAACCTTCCCATCCGTCATGCCAATCTATGGCAGATCGGTGGTTCCTATTGTCAACGTCCTTCGGGAAGCACGATGGGAGAAGATACGACTCCATCTCTTCCTCTGTCAGCCAGACTCCCCTCTCCTACAGCTGCTTCAGATTGCTGGCAAAAGCTACGAGACTTTGCGTGAAGCTGAGATTATCCTCACTATCGACAAGATCTCTATCGCACAAGACGTCGTTAGCTGCCTCAATTTGGAGAGAATGGAGCAGCTGTCTGTGTTGCACCTCGACCTCCCACACCTATCCCCTCTTGAAGTCCGAATACGCTGGGACGTCCTGTCCGAACTTACCCTGTACACTCCCCTGCCGGCTCACGAGGTTTTCAAGGTCCTCACCCAGTCCCGTAACCTCACTCAGTTTACCGTCGGGTTGCCCCACTCACCTCCAACCTCCCAATTCTTGTATCCCCCACATTCAGTAATCCTTCCGCGCCTTCACACATTGAGGCTCGTCGGCGAAACGAAGGAACTAGCTCACAGCCTCGTGCTGCCGGCCCTGCGCAGCCTCGACATGATAAACACGCTTGACGGGCTCGACCTACCATTCGATATTGTCACTCCGCAGTGGCTCCGCAACTACGGAACCCAGCTCACACACATCTCGTTCAACTACTGGCGCCAGGACGTCTCCACCCTCCTCTCCTCCTTAGAAGACATATCAGCGGCTACTTCACTGGAGATTGGACCATATCCGCCCACTGAGGGACATTCTCTCCAGGGTCCGGCGGCCACCAGCCTTCACCTCTCCGTCCTGCACGCGCTCACCCCAAAGCGAGATGAGCCGAGGGCGGCCAACTATCTATGCGCCAAGCTTGAGAAGGTCATCATACATGCCCCGGACGTTAAGACGAAAATCGAAGACTGGGTTGAATTTATTTCATCCAGACGCGGGGGTATGCAAGCATCGGTAACATTCCTCAAGAGTGTTGAAATCCGTTTTCATGACCAGGATGATCGCGGACGCGCTACAGTAGCCTCCACGCATGTAGAGGTCCGCCAGGCGCTCACCAGGATGGGAGTTAGCGTCGACGGAATCGACTTCCGTGTCGAGCTTGATACAGACGCATAAGTAGTCTCTGCATAATACACAGGGCTTTTCGGGCCTCCAGAAGATCTCGATAACAATATACTGCGACAGTGAGCAAACGTGCATCAAGAAAATAGCTTCAGGGGCCCTTCTCTCGGCACCCTCCCTTCGTTCCTTGGAAGTGGTTGGCGAATGGGGAGATATCACCGCGGCGAAAAGAGGTTCGGATCTCCCCCTCTATGAATCGATCCGTGACCTCGTTTTCCGGAGCGAGATAATCGGTGACCCCGAATGCTTCAGCCGGGGGCACGTTCTAGAGCTTCTGCGCGCCCTTCCAAATGTGGTCACTTGCGATTTCCAGATCGGGCTTGGGGCCACTATCCCCCCCAATATCGGCACAGTCAAGCTATCCCTTCTCACATCTTTAAGCCTCCACAAAGACCCCGTCGCGAAGGGGTTCGCGTCGTGTCTAGACCTCCCCTTCCTCCACTCCCTTCATCTCGACTTGGATGTGATGTATGGAATATAGGCAAACCGTACGACCTAGGTTGATTCATGCCCCTTCCATCTCGAGGTCTCACCTCAGCCAGCGGTATGTTAAATCCAAGTACAAACCGTCCAAATCGAGATCGCGGGTCTCCAACTCTGCCCATATATCTACTTGCTTCGTGTCCGTGAACATTATCTTCACCGCGCGAATTGGTTTGGCGCATCCAGTGGAGCAGGTATACTGGGTCCAGCTTTCGCCATCGCGATCACCCTCTCTAGCTCTTCTTCCCGCTATAAAATCCACGACAGCCATTTCAACCGTAGAATCCTCAGTTTCGTCAATGATGTGATCCATTTCTAGTTCTTGAAGCTTGGGGCAAATACCCGGGACTGATAGCTCGGCGAGGTGCAATACAGCCGACCTGGAGTAGGCGGAGCACCGAAGCTCGTGGTCCAAGAGCTTCAGATGTTCAATGCTGCTGAGTTGGCCGAGACACTGTGAGAAGGCAGGCTGGGAGATGGAATCGGGGTACATGCTGATGTGTTTGAGTTGATGGCCGAACTCCAGAAAGAGCTCGAGGATCCCGTTGTCCTCTTGATCGTCGAGTTCTTCGTACACTGCTTCGGCGCGGTACGAGTCGGAGTCTTTTAGATAAACGCCGAGACTTCCAAGGCTTTCCAGATATCCACTTGTCCCTCATTAATAAACTCGACTGCAACCTGGAGAATTGGGACGATGCCCTCAGGTGAGCGTCCATCTGCGGGTCGGTCCCGTCTGATCGAGGGTACATTGAGAGGCAGCGTAGTGTGAGATGTGTAACGTTGGAAAGGTCCTCCAGGTGAAGGAGGGGTTGGGGCGGGGGATGGATGCGGGGTAGAATACGAGCCGTTCGAGTTGATTGCCAAACTGGTGGAGCAGCTTGGGTATTCCGTTGTATCCCCCGCCGAAACTCATTCTAGAGCGACTTATACCCCTGTACGTTTCAAAATCGAGGGATTTGATTCAGATCAATCTCGACTTGAGGGGTATCGGATTCCGGATTGGAGATTCTGAATTTACTGGAGAGGGATTGCAGGATTCAGAGTGCGTCGGTTCCGGAGAACCGCGCGTGTCTCCCTCCGATTTCTAGGCGTCCGCCGAGAGCTGACCAGGAGGGGCGTTAGCGTTGACGGAATCGAGTTCCATGTCGAGCATCGCGCCCAGACGAACGAGTAGTCTCCGATAGTACAGATCATTATGCGCTTTGGAACCGTGTATATATGCCACCTTCTGAGGTATTCTGCAGTAGACCTCGCGTATGTGGGTGTGCATATGGTCGATTCAATTGTTCCATAGGGTGAAGCCTAGTGATTCGTGCATAGGGCGGGTGGAGGGATACCTATCGCAGCCAACTACATACTTGTTGACGTCTCCTCGGACTCTGGGAGGTTTATCGAGTACATCTGCTGTGGTGCGTCGTTCCTCTCACAAGCCTGTTGCGAGGTTTCGATGGCTTCTCTAGTTGTACGACCCTCTGACTCTGGAGTACCCCGACTCCGCTCAGATTGTAACGTGAAAAACATGGTAGAACTGAAGGCAGGGGAACCGTTTCGTTGCCCGAATTTGATGGATAATTGTCAGTGTTCGAGCAGGCGAATAACTCAATTGTACGTTTTGGTGTCGTTTCTAAAATAGAGAGTGAGGCGACGGAACTGACTGTTTATTTCGTAGTACGGATCTTCGAAGCTCGTTGAACGATCGAGTCGTCAAGATTGCAAACTGGGCTAGTAGGGGACAGTCGGGATAAGATTGGTTGCGTCGGGCGCCCACCGCTCAAGCCAGATGAAAGAAAAGCCTATATAATGCCCTTGAGAAGAACCCTGAGTCTCGTCTGTATGTAACCCACGCGTTCTTACAGAATACCAGCTGCTCGGGGTGATCGGATACCGAGTATACGGCCGTAAAATTCTACCTGCCCCCCACAAGCAACAACGGCCCCCACTGCCCTTCGCCATGGGTTGGAGACGAGAGGTATGTCGAATATTGAACCGCCTAACTATCGAGACGTATTGCATGCACCTTTGTTGTTCGAAGTCTCTTCACTAAATGTTGGTTTGAATGGCCCTACTGTTGAATCCTGGGGAGAGTGGAAGCTATAATTTGAAGACATTCCTATTTAAAAATTGCTGGAGAAATTTGCGGTGGACTGCATGGTATAAGGCTGTAAGAGACCAATTTGACTCGGGGGATTATTCGCCAAAGCCGTGATCCCCGGGGTATCCAAACACAGACAAATTACAGCATTGGCTCGACGACAACATCCTCGAGGCCATCTTGTCATCCAACCATTCCATCCGGCTCACCATGTCCCTCGACTCGCCATTTGCAAACAAACTGAAGAAGAACTACATCCCACATCCCGATGAAGAGGCGGGTATCAAGAAAGCTATCGGGGAACAACGCGCGATCATCCGCGAGCTCGACCTCGAGCT
The DNA here is from genome assembly GCA_951394405.1 of Coprinellus micaceus. Taxonomy (NCBI): domain Eukaryota; kingdom Fungi; phylum Basidiomycota; class Agaricomycetes; order Agaricales; family Psathyrellaceae; genus Coprinellus; species Coprinellus micaceus. The sequence goes on along the minus strand of OX596335.1, from coordinate 5,246,924 downwards.
GGAGGATATTGATAAGGCGATCGCGGCCCTTACAGCAAGAAGGAGGGCCTGCCGAGGCAGGTGAAAAAACCACCAAATATTTCTGCAGGATCACCAGGCCTTACTGTCTGGGATTCTTCATCTTCCGGTCGATATCATTTCGTTAATCTTCATGGATCTCGCTCCTTTTCCAGGGGAATGGGGTGTTCCTCACCCAATCGTTCGGATATGCCACGTATGCCGCCAGTGGCGGGATATCGCTCTCTCAAATCCGATGCTATGGACTACCCTCGACCTCGGCGACCTTTCCGTGGGGCAGAACACAAGCCGAGCATCCCTCCAGGGGTTCGAGCGTAGAATGGCGAGGCTGGCGGATATGGTTTCTGTGCTTATATCCCGCGCCGCTGCGTCCCCAATGTCCCTATCCGTCATCGAGGAGGACCCAACTTCTACACTTGTCATGCCAGCCTATACCAGGTCCGTGTCACCTATTGTCAACGCGCTCCAGAGAGCCCGATGGCGGAAGATGCACCTTCACCTCACCCTCCGTCACCCCGACTCTCCTCTCCTGCAGCTGCTTCAGGTCGCTTCCCAGAGCCGTAAGATTCTCCAGGAAGCCGAGATTCTCCTCACCATCGATAGTATCTCTATCGCACAGGGCGTTGTCGCCCGCCTCGACCTGGAGAGAATGGAGCAGCTGTCAGTGTTGCGCATTGACCTCCCACACATATCCCCTCTTGAAGTCCGAATACGCTGGGACGCCCTCACCGAAGTTCACCTGTACACTCCGACCCTGCCAGCTCACGACGTGTTGAAGTTGCTGAGCCAGTGCCCTAACCTCACTTGCTTTACAGCTGGGGTGCGTGACTCGCATCCATCCCCGCAATTCCTGTACCCTTCACATCCGGTCACCCTTCCGCCCCTTCACACATTGGGGATCATCGGAGAAACAAACGAGCTCGGTCCCAGGCTCGTACTGCCGGCCCTGCTCACCCTCGACATGATGAATACGTGGAACGGGCTTGACCTGCCATCCGATACTGTCACCCTGCAGTGGCTCCGCAACTACGGGGCCCAGCTCACGCATATCTCGTTCAACTACTGGCGCCAGGACATCCCCAGCCTCTCCCGCTGCTTTGAAGCCATATCAGCGGTTATCTCACTAGAGATTGGACCTTATCCGCTCTCCAAAGAACATCGTCCCCATGATGCGGCGGTCTCTGGCCTTCACCTCCACATCCTACACGCACTTACACCAAAGCGAGATGAGTCGGGGACGCCTAGCTGTCTATGCCCCAACCTCGAGAAACTAATCATGCACGCCCCGGGCACGGAGACAAAAACCGAGGAGTGGGTTGACTTTCTTTCATCCAGACGTGGGCATATGCCAGGATTGGTAAAGTTTCTTAAGGCCGCCAAAATCCGTTTCCCTTATCAAGGCGGTCGTGGATCTGGTACCGTAGCTGCCACCCATGCAGGAGTCCGGGACGAGCTCGCTAAGAGGGGTATTAGCATCGATGGAATCGACTTCCATGCCTAGCCACCGCCTGCGGATGAACGATCAGTCTCGGGGTATTCCGTATTCTGTGCTTAGGGACGATATATATAGAGATATGAGTTATGCTCAAGACAATCCTCTGTATCACCCGCACACGCAAAAATGGAGGCTGGAGACCGGATGGGTTTGGTTTCGTCGAGCCGTCGGCACGCCCGCAGGCCATCGAGTACTCGGGCACTCGAATGGTAATGGCCCAGCCGTCGAATGCTGGTGCGACTGGAATTCGAAGCTAAGAGGTAAAGCCACTCCCATTTTTGAATTGCTGGATACCTTTGCTGTACGGCTGTTTGAGACCGATTTGAAGATGTTAACCACGAAGGCCAGATCCCCGGGTATCCAAACACAGACAAATTATAGCGGTGACTCGACAGCCACCTCGAGGTCGTCTTGTGCCCCAACCACTTCATCCAGCTCACCATGCCCCTCAACTCGCCGTTTGCCCACAGACTGGAGAAGAACCACATCGCACGGCCCAAAGAAGAGGCCAGTATCAGGAAGGTTATCGAGGAGCAACGCGCTATCATCCGCAAGCTCAACGTTGAGCTGGAGGATGTCGACAAGGCGATCGCAGCACTCACAACAAAGAAGAAGGGTTTACTCCGCAAACTCAAAAAGCACCAGACGTTTTTGAATGGCCACCAGTCCTTAGTGTCTAGTATTCTGCATCTCCCAGTCGACATCCTCTCAGAGATCTTCATGGATCTAGTGACGTCGGGTGGAAAGCGGTCCATCCGATTGGAAAGGGGTACCCATCCCATCGTTCGGATAAGTCACGTATGCCGCCAGTGGCGAAATATCGCTGTTGGAAGACAATGCTCATGTCAACTCTATCTCTACAAAGAATACCTCTATTTCGAACGTTTTACTTATCTTCTATTGTTCTACAGAGAACAACAACCACCTTGTATTATTCCCATTATACTCGCACTTATTGTTCTCTTATCTCCACCTTATCTCCATTCACTGCTATTGTTCTCTACTTATGGAACATCTATTGCTCTTTCTTATTGTTCCGCATATAGGTTATCTATTGTTCTCCACAGTATATAGTCCACACTGTAAGTGGGTGAGTCCCCATTGAACTCTCCCCACTTACAGGTGCGTATCTTGTATACCCTACTTACTTTCAATCTAACCATCGAACTCTCCCCACTTACAGTGGGTCATACTTGCATCGTTCTACAAGTTATGAGCCCCAGGCTCCTCTGATCACGCCATCCGTTATCAGACACCGCGGTAACCGCTCCACTGCCCCTCGATCGCCCATAGCCTACGGCCTCTTCTCGTGTGATATCTCCACCTGAAGCCTATCTCCCTTCACATTTTCACTATCTTCACTTTCGCTATTTACGTTTCGCTACTTACATTCCACTACCCCTCCTGATACTCAGGAGTACATATCAACTTCCATTACCACCTTCTACCCCGCGGCAAGTGTTCCCACTACGGGAAAGAAGCTATCGGGAAGTCCACAGACGCTTACCGTCTGCGGAATTAGAGTAGCGATCCTTCTTTGAGAGGCCTGATTCGGTTGGACTGGGGAAACGACGCAACGGTAGCGCTCCCTCCATCCAAACGCTTTCAGTAACCGGTACTCAAAGTGACAGCGGGGTTCCCTCTGTGGATCTTAGTGTAAAACTTCAACTCCTTTTTAGGATATCTACGTATTGGTCTGTTTTACCTACAAAATCACGGGCACTTTACCTATCACCTATCTCTTATCGTTTCGTACCTATCATTTTATCCTCTCCCATTCTTCATCACCTACCATCATGGACTCTACCACTACGGCCTCACCCATCATGCTCACGGCTTACACTGTGCAGCAGTGGAAGTTCACTGTCGAGAACAAGGCCTTCGACCTCAACGCCTACGGCATCCTCACTGGGGAAGAGAAAAAACCTGGGAGCAATGCCGATGACAAGGTCAAGTCCGACTATGCCAGTCGCCGCTCCAAGCTCATCGGCTACGTCCGGTCTACTCTCGACCCCTCCCAACTCGAGACCGTCCTCTCGGGCATACAAGTCACCGACATCGCTGCTATCTGGGAGAAGCTCTTGGAAATCTACCAGCCCAAGACTTCTGGCTCTCGCATCAGTGTCCTTCAGAAGATGATGGCACTTCGAATGAGGTCCTCCGGTTTCGAGAAGGAGACCTACTCCGACTTCGGATCGTGTTGCATGGCGCACGCCTCACGCCTCACTGCGCTCCTCCCACAAGGAGCAGAATACCTTGCAGAGACGACACAGACCGTCACCATCTCCTCCCAAACGACATCGGACGGAGCAACAACGACGATTCAATCCACCAGTCGGGGAGCATATGAACTCCTTACGCCCTCTGCTTTTGAGGAAGGATACACGGCTGCTCATCTCGCGTGCGATCTTGCAATCAGCATGATCCCCATTGGTCTTGGCAAGGATGACACCATCCTCCGCAATACGCTCAACCACATCTCCACTGGGGACGACAATCCCCTTGAAGTCCTTGATCACCTTCGCAAGGCCGACTCCCTCGCTCGCAACACTCAGCTTGCTGAGGGGACGTCCGCTGCTCTTCAGGTAGCTACAGCTGCCCCGAAGAAGAAGGCAAAGTACAGGTGCAAGGTCCACGGTTGGCAGAACACGCACGAGGACAAGGACTGCTGCGTCCAGAACTCCCAGAAGGCCAAGATCGCCGAGACACCTACCACCGCAGTGACTGCTGAGGAGAGCGTCATGATGGCCAGTGTTGCCCACATCGCAAGTCCCCTTATCCGTCGAGCTCGTAACAACCCCACTAATACTTCCTGGAACCCAGACTCAGGTGCAACCTCACATATGACACCTAATCGCAAGTGGATCCGTAACATGGTTGCGGTGAAAATTGCTGTATCTCTCGCTAACAACAAGATCGTCTGGGCTACAGGAAAGGGGGAAGTACGTTTCACGCCTCGTATATACGGAAAAGTTGGTCAGACTGTGATACCCAACAATGTACTATATGTTCCTGCACTTTGCAATAACCTATTCTCGATCCTCTCCGTTGTTAAGAAGAGCAAAATGTGTGTCGTAATTGAAGGAGACTCGCTTGACTTCTTCAAGAATGGCGAGCTACTCCTAACAGCTACCATCAACGGAACTGTTGGCTCTCTCAATGGGACAATGCTCAAAAACATGGAAACAGAGGCAGCCTACATCTCCAAGATCGAGAAGGAACTATTACATCAGAGGTTAGGGCACATTGGGAAGGATCGTCTGGAGACACTTATGTGCCAAGACTTGGCCACTGGCATCCTGGTGAAGGAGGGCACGGAACTCAACGACACCTGCGAACACTGCATTGCAGGGAAGCAACATCGGGATCCATTCCCAAAGCTATCAGCGAATCGCTCAACAGAGCTCCTTGGACGGATTCACTCGGACCTCCATGGACCCCTTGCTGTACAGACACCAATCGGCTATCGATACTGGATCACATTCATTGATGACCACTCGCGGTTCAAGGAGGTCACCCTCCTGAAACACAAGAGTGACGCATTCCAAGCCTTCAAAGACTTTGTTGCCAAGAGTGAGCGAAAGCTCGGCACAAAGGTCAAGGAACTTCGTGATGACAAAGGAGGGGAATACATGGGGAATGACTTCATTCAATGGTGCAAGGGACTTGGTATCGCACGGCAACACACAGTTAAAGCCACACCTCAACAGAACGGTGTCAGCGAACGACTCAATTGCACGCTAACTGAAGGGGTCATTGCCATGCTCAACCAAGCACGCCTTCCCATGATGTTCTGGGGTGCAGCTGTACTCTATTACACAGACATCCTGAATGCGACCCCATCCTCTACATTATCGAATACTACCTCCTATGAAGTCTGGCATAAAGCAAAGCCCGATCTGTCCATGCACCGAGTATTTGGCTGCCGCGTATACGTCCATGTATTGCACAAGGACCGCAAGAACCTCCAGTCACACACGGAGCCTTGTGTCTTTATCAGCTTTGAACCAGGCTACAAAGGCTGGAAATGCTACAATCCAGTGACGAAGAAGATCACCATATCCCGGGATGTTATCTTCGCTGAAAGCACCTTCCCTGGTCTCTCGACCGTAGGGAACGAACAGGCATACACGCCTATAGGCATTAGGGACATCTGGCCAGACGCCGATCTCGAACCGGAGAATCCACCTCTTGCACCACCTCATGCTCCCATCGCGCCACCACCGCCTCCCCATGACCATCCAGATGATGGATCAGATGAGAGCAACAATGATGACGATGGAGACCAAGCAGCACCTCGGACTCCCGAGCAACCTCCTAAGACTGAGCCTAAGACGCCAGCCACACAGCAACCGTCTGTCCATCCATCAATTCCACCTACTCCTACGAAAAGGGATCCCTCATCTACTCCCTCAACAAAACAGCTGCTACCAATACCTGCCTTATTCCCAGGGCTCCCTGCACCAGCTGAGGATGGACCCATGTTCCCAGAACTACCTCCTCCAGCACCGGTCGCACCTCCAGCACCTGCCCAGAAACGCACCCGGCCACCTCCCCCTCCCCCTCGCGAATCAATCCCTCGCAAGGCGAAAGTTCCGAAAGCTCCACCGCTAGTAGCACAAAGCTCCCGGCCCGTACGGAAAACGGCAACGACCGTCAAGGACTACCAACTCGTGAGTGGAAAAGGGAGACGCGGTACAATTCCAGTGGCCAGGCGTGAAGGGGGTGAACAGGTAGCAGATTGAGGGGGTGCACAGAGAAACAATCAGCTACCCGAAACAGAGGATGAGGATGAGGATGAAGACGACAATGAAGACGACAAACCTGTACAACCCATTGCAGCTGAGGACTTTGACCTTGACGACGAACCTGTAGACATGGAAGATGCACTACGTGCCACCAGTATACTTGATTCTCTCATCGGTCTATACCACGTCCCCCTGGAAGAGACCCTGACTCTCGACCAAGGCATGGAAATGGCATTCTACATGGCACAGGATAAAGCACTAGGAGCGGCTACATGCCATCCAGGAGATGCGCCTTGGACACACTGGGAAGCCTTCGCAGGACCAGATGGCGAACACTGGCAGACCGCAGCACAGGTTGAGATTGACGCTCTAACCACCAATGGCACTTGGGAACTAGTTGAACTACCAGAGGGACGAAAGGTTGTCGGATCACGATGGGTCTTCCTCATCAAACGAAAGGCAGATGGCACAATCGACCGCTACAAGGCTCGACTTGTCGCCAAGGGATACTCCCAAATGCCTGGAGTAGACTACGATCAGACATGGGCACCTGCATCTCGTCTCACATCAATCCGCGCGATCTTCGCCCAAGCTGCCATGGAAGGACACTTCATCGAGACCATTGACGTCGACAATGCCTACCTCAACGGAACAATCGAGGAGCAATATGAAGTCTACATGGAGCAAGCGCCAGGGTTTGAGATCAAGAATCCAGACTCAAAGGGACGGAGATGGGTGTGCCGGCTGAAGAAAGGTTTATATGGCTTGAAACAGAGCGGACGACTATGGTACCAAAAGCTAGCATCAGAGCTTGAAGCGATCGGATTCACCCAAATAAAATCTGACCCAGCTATCTATGTCTGGGAGATGGATGGGACCCGTATTGTTGTACCAGTCTTCGTTGACGACATCACCATAACCTCGAAAAGCCAGGAAAAGATCCAATGGCTCAAGGACTCCCTTGCCAAGGTCTTCAAGATCAAGGATCTCGGACCCACCTCGTACCTGCTTGGAATCAAGGTTGACTACGACCGCAAGAACCGAGTCATGCGCCTATCCCAGACCCAATACATCCTCGACATGCTTGTGCGATTCAAGATGGAGGACTGCTACCCAGTAGGAACTCCAATGGATCCAGGAAGCGGTGCTACCCTCACCAAGTACATTCCAAACAAGGCTGACGATGAGATGATGAAGAACGTTCCATACATGAATGCCATCGGCGCCCTGATATACCTTATGATTGCGACACGCCCTGACATCGCCTACGCTGTCGCCAAACTAGCCCAATACAACTCCAACCCCGGACCTATGCATTGGAAAGCAGTCAAGCACCTATTCCGTTACCTCAAGGGAACCAAAGATCTGAAGCTCACCTATCGTAACAATGGTAGCAAGATGTCTTCGGAACTCTTCCAAGCATACAGCGACGCAGATCATGCTGGGTGCCTTGACACGCGACGATCCACATCTGGATTTGTCATTAAAATGGGATCAGGAGCAGTTAGTTGGTCGGCAAAGAAGCAATCGACGGTGGCAGACTCCTCAACAGAGGCAGAGTACATCTCTGCGTCGAGCGCTGGAAGGGACATCATCTGGATGCGCACACTCCTGAAGGAACTTGGTCACGACGTCTCTACTCCCTCACCACTCATGGTCGACAACCAATCCGCACTCAAGGTTCTCCGGAACCCAGAACTCCACAGCCGAATGAAGCACATCGATATAAAGATGCATTGGATTCGGGATGCTATCAAGCGAGGCGACATTACTGTTCACTTTTTATCTACTACCGATATGATCGCCGATATATTTACTAAACCTTTACCCAAACCTGCCGTTGAATGTCATCGACTCGCTCTTGGACTCGAGTAAATACAGAGACATTACATTGAGGGGGTGTGTTGGAAGACAATGCTCATGTCAACTCTATCTCTACAAAGAATACCTCTATTTCGAACGTTTTACTTATCTTCTATTGTTCTACAGAGAACAACAATCACCTTGTATTATTCCCATTATACTCGCACTTATTGTTCTCTTATCTCCACCTTATCTCCATTCACTGCTATTGTTCTCTACTTATGGAATGTCTATTGTTCTTTCTTATTGTTCCGCATATAGGTTATCTATTGTTCTCCACAGTATATAGTCCACACTGTAAGTGGGTGAGTCCCCATTGAACTCTCCCCACTTACAGGTGCGTATCTTGTATACCCTACTTACTTTCAATCTAACATCGAACTCTCCCCACTTACAGTGGTAAGGCATGTCACGAGTCCGGGCTACCTGCGGGTACTTGCAGGTAGACCCGTGGGAATACCCATGGGAAACCTGACCTGCAAGTCCAGGTAACCCGTGGGAACAAACCTGTACAGATCCAGGTCACAGCCTTGAAACCACAGGTACTTGCATGGTGCAAACATCTGGGCCAGATGTCACCACTGGAAGTAATATTGGGTCTGTATGACTTCATTAGTGAGTTGTGTGATGTAGTTTAGGTGTATATACAATGTTGGGCACCATTTTTGGGGGGTGTACACTAGTATTTGCCCTATACTATGCTTGGCACCTGCACTATTACCTGTGACCTGACCTGCAACGACCTGGACTCACAGGTACAGGTGACCCGTGGGAAAATACCTGCACAGATCCAGGTAAGGCATATTTTTCTGCAGGTACCTGCCCCACAGATCCAGGTCAACCTGTGGGTGCACTCGTGACATGCCTTATACAGTGGGTCATACTTGCATCGTTCTACACTCGAACATATCCTCCAGGGGCCTTGTAGAACGGCAAGTTCTTATAGCCGATTTGAACACGGGTTTGAGGTGGCAACGAAGCCGCAGACGAGAAGGTAGGTAGGTAGGTAGGTAGGTAGGACGGCACTAGAAGAGACTGGGATCGACGAAGTCCTCAACGTCAAAGCCACCCGGGGGAACGTAGTCGGATCCGAAGGGACTGGGAGGGGGGGTCTTGAGCGCTCGAACATATGTGCGTTTGTAGAACGAGATGACTGAGGGTTGGGCGCACATGTCGACGGCGGCGCTGGCTACAGGTGGAGGATGCAAAACCGACCCAGGGCAGAAATGTGCAGTGAGTATGATAGAGTGGGGAGGACGGAAATGCGAAGATTCCCAGTCTCATGCGCCTCCCTATTCCTAAATATGCGGACTATCGTTTCCAGACTCATAGCCCTGAAACAGCCCATAGTTATGGGCATAGAAACCACGATGTCTTCAAACCCCGTAGCAACAGCGTCTGCAGTCAAAGCCAACGAATTTCTGGTCCAAGCGTCGGAGATGCCCAGGCTCCTCCGCGCAGCACTCCGTTTCTATTGTGATTGTTCGTATTAGTGACCGTCGAAAAGGCTGAACGACCAATGGTCCAGGAGTTCCGAGCTTGAAGCCTTGCCTGCTGTATGGAGCCTGGTAGCCACTGGTGGACGAATTCCCTCTGGTGCAAGCATACACAGAGCGGTTCGACAGTACCAGAATAACATATTTCCCAGTGAGCGGAGGAAACCCGGTCGTCTCGAGGAGCACGTTGCCCAGTTCTAGTGCCGCAAGATGGTCCGAATGTCAGAAATATAAGCGCTTTGAGGGGGCTCTGTCATTGTTATACATAAAACCGTGGCAGCTGCCTGCGCGGGGTTATATAAAAAACGTGTTTTTGCCTGGTGTCCCACATTCAAGTTCCGACGCCTCAGGGCAAGATCATAGCACGTGAGGTATGTTCGTTTAGCGCTTGCATCCTAAATAGGGAAGTTCAACTACATCACGTGATGTTTGTTTATCTTCATTCGCGACGGCCCCCCCATTCCCACATGGGTAGCTCCCTCCCACTTCGCATCGCACCCCTCCCTTCGGGGGGGCCCCGCGATGCTCCGGGGAGGGTCCCAAGGCCCCCGATGTGAGACCGTCGGTCACATATGTGGGGCCCCCGGGTTCCTTGCCGCCGCTCATCACGCGCTCGGCCCAAGGGCCTCGATTTGACAGGCGGAGGGTAGACTTACACACGCCGGTGGAGGCACATATATAGAATGAATTTTATTTGAGGCCACTTGAGGGTATTTTCAAGACCCCACAAATTGTAATTTGGTTTGTTTGATTTGCTCGACATACGGTAGGAATAGTACATGTGATCGCGTTGTAAACATGTGCCCCTGCTATATTGGGAAAGAAGGATCACCAGCCAATGAACGCGTGGCAGGGCATGGTCTCGTGCTTCTGCAGGGGTTATACATAAAACGAGGGAGTTGCCTGGTCCCCAGGGCCGGCAGGCAAAAACGCGTTTTTTGTATAATCCCCCACAGGCAGCTCCCACAGTTTTATGTATAACACTGTCGGCTACTGGTGGCGCTTTGGATCGTGGTTTGTGCGAGAGGTAGGATGTGCAGATGGGGGCCACCGCCTGGCAACGGAGGGCACTACGTACGTGGGCAGTAAGCTCCTTGCAGTAAGCTCTGGCTCTTGGGTATCGGACGATGCAGAGCTTAGCAACGCCTAGAGCACAGATATAGACTTTTTACTGTATGAACCATAGACCCAGGAGTTCAAGCCATGGTGCAAGTGGTACCCAGAGGGGAACAGAGCGAACGGGTGGGGTGGGACAGACAGGAGGACAATTTGCCTGCATTCAGGTCTATGAGTAGGTAGCTTCTTGAGGTAAAATAATACTCACCCAGACGTGAAAGTCACCCATACTTCAAGGCCGACGGGGACCAGACGTAGTGCACTGGTTGTTTCCTTTCAGCCAGATGAATCACCCCCAGGCTTGAGGTGCTAATGCTGCGCCTGGCAGACAATATAAACGCCCCAGAACAATGGCACATGGAAGGCCAGATCTTCGGGGTGCGCCCAAGCCCATTCCTTGGCTCGCCGAAAGTGGTAGGTGGGATGCTCTTTGAGGAACATGGGGAGATGATGACTCAGGGGCGGAATCAAGGACTTCCAGGAAGCATCACTTGGGGCGGAGACCCAAACATTTAAAAGCCCGCGTTCCGATAAGATAACATCCAACTGTTATTAATATCTATACTGTGCCGTAATTGCATTCGAACTCTTCCTTCAACCACCACGATGGCGGAATCATCACCGTTTTCTCCCTACCTCGACACGAACTGTGCCCCATCCAACAGCGAGGTCCATCTCCTGAAGCATTTCACCGAGAACCAAAGATCTTCTGTGGGGGGTCTCACCCGAAAAATCCAGGAAGCGAGGGCTGCTCGCGGAGATGGAGGCCCAGCGCATAGCATCCCTCAAACCCATAGAATAGCACAGAAAGTTCCTATCTCTCATCCACCGCATTCCGGACGACATACTCGCCGTCATTTTCACTCGTTGCCTCGAAACTATGGACCCTCCCAGATATGGCCCTGGGGTTTCACGCGAGCACGTCGCCGTTGTCCTCAGTCACGTATCGAGGCGCTGGAGGGACCTGGCTCTCCACATGCCCATCCTATGGTCGCACATGGATATCACGATCCATATCCTCCATTATTTCGGTGGCACCGATCGTGCCTTGTTCACGATGTGGGTCCGGCAGATCGGGGCCCTGAATGACAAAACCCGGACATGGTTCCACTGGTCCTCGCCCTTCCCCATCTGCCTCAGCCTCACCAGTGGGGGCTCGGACGACATATTCTGGGAAACCGGGTTTGATATGCACGCCCAGCGGGTGTACATGTCTGTTCTGGAGACCATATGCCATGCTTCGCAGCGCATACGGGCAATACATTTCAGCCTTCGCAGCGCATACGGGCAATACGTTTCAGCCTTCGCATCGGCTACCTCTCGAACAACGTAGCTGACGTTTTCGAGTGCTCATCGGACAGCCCCCTGGATTTTCAGAAGATCGTGGTCGATATTATCGACGACAGTACATGACAATTGAACAACATCACTGACGCCTGCATAGCGAGAATAACTTCAGGGGCCTTTTAGCTGCGCCCTCTCTCCTCCGCCTGGAAGTAGTTGGCCGTTGGGGAGCCATCGGCGCAGGAAAAGTAGCCTCTGCGCAGCTCTGCGCTCCCTCTCGGCGAATCGTTTGAGGAGCTCGTGTTTCGGAGCGAAGTATTGGGCGACGAGGAATACCCCAACGAGAGGCATGCCTTCGGACTCTTCACCATCCTCCCAAATCTAGTCGTTGCGAATTACGACTGAACTCAGGCTACTACACAACCCCTTTACACACCAGCCCCACCAAACTATCTCATCTCACCTCCCTGACCCTACATGAAGGCCTGGTTGATGATGGGTTCGCCTCGTGTCTCGACCTTCCCCTCCTCCAATCCCTCCACCTCAACTTGTACTGCCCTGTCGAAAATGACCCAGAATTCGACGATCGAGAGAGCAACGGGACCGTCGAGCTCTTCCAGAAGTTCGGCGACCAGCTAAAACGCGGCACCATGTACCCCGATTCCGTCACCCAACCCACCTTCTCCCACTGCCTACGCCAGCTCAACAGTGTTGAATGGCTGAAGGTCTTGGACGGCTTTCCTCGGCGCCCCGCCCCCCTCAGCGTGCGATACTCGCCCTTTTCCCACCTTTCCGTCGCCGGAATTTGCCTCAAGCTTCAAGAGCTTGAAATAGATGATATCCCCAATGAAACGGAGGGTTTCACTCCCGAGATGGCGCTCGTAGATTTCATTGCGAGGAGGGCGACGAAAGGCGGCGGGGGTGGAGGACTCAGAATCCCTCCTGCGCTGCGCCTTTCAAACCGATTCGTGAAGATAGTGTTTAGCAGCGAGAAGGACGTCGATATCTGGGCAGAGCTAGAAGGTAGCGGTCTCGATTTGACATATGCTTGAGTTTCGACCTTCACAATGCCATTCACTCGTGATATCGAATTCAATGACATTGCCCTTGCCATTGACGGCCCTGATCCGGAGAGAATGTGACAATTCCTTGTAATCTCGGAAGGATTGCGAACTACCTTCGGAAGTCATCGATGAGATCAGATTGCCTTCGCTCGTAGTGGACCTGTGGTGTTATATCGGCCTTGGAAGAACACATACACAAGCACACACATATCACCCACCGCAGAGATCGGGGTTCGAAGTATCAAAGAAACAGTTTGCGCCGTGTTCACCTCCTTCTCCTCTACTTTTTCCCATCATGCAGCAGTCCTCACGTTCCCCTGACCACTGCGCAAACTACCCACTGCCGGAACAGGAGCTACGCCTCGTCAAGCAACCCATCGAGGAGAGGCAAGCCAGATCGGCTAAACCCACAGAAGATGCAAAGGATCCACTGGCCGTCATGGAGGCCGAGCGCGCCGCTCATTTCCATTTCGTCGGAGAACACATCATGGTTCCAGCGCCTATTCGGCGGGTCCCTCAGGACGTCCTCAGCACAATCTTCTTGCGCTGCCAAGACCTCACCGAAGAACCGCAATTCACTCTATATACCCCCCCAGCGCCCAAGGGAGTCTCCGTCATTCTCAGCCATGTCTCCCAAGAATGGCGCCGCGTTGCTCTGGATACTCCAGCCCTCTGGTCGCGCATTCAGATTGACATCCCCGGCTTCGAGGCTGATCTGGACCTCGAAAATGAATACAAACTCTGGTGTAGGCGGGTCGAGAGGACAAGATACAAGATATGCATCTGGGCTCAAAGGTCTTCAAGACATGCCATCCAGCTCGAGCTCAAAAATTCACCTAACACCTCCTTCGTATTCCAAAGTCAGTACTGGGAGTCAGCCCGCGAGGAACACCGAGCGCTCATCGAAACAATCGGCAGACTTTCGTCGAGGTGGAAAGGCGTGTACTTGGCTGTCTGGTTCGACCAGATAACGGAGTCCCTCATAGACCTTTTCGATCGACCGCCTCAAGAGTTTCCGATTCTTAAAACCTTCAGGGTTTGCATAGGGCATGCCCGATACGATTTGGCCGGGATGGACGGTGCTTACCTGCAAAGGATAACCTCGAGCGGGCTCTTCGCAGCGCCCTCTCTCCGGTCTGTGACTGTTTTAGGCCCCTGGGGTGACATTCACAGAGCAGCGAGGGAGTCGAACATGCCAATATGGGAGACTATCACTCGCTTCTCCTTCCGCCTCAACGGTAGCCGATCCATATTCGGCAGCCACCAGGCGCTCCAAACCTTGAATGCCCTCTCCGGTCTCTTTGAGTGCGATATGGAACTGGCAAACGAGCCACGCCCCATCCCTGCACGGCCTAACCCCATCTCTCTTCCACACCTTACGAAGCTCACCCTCTACAAATTCCCTCCTGCGATAGGCTTCGCTTCTTCCTTGCGCCTCCCCTCGTTGCGACGCCTCAGTCTTCACCTCCACGGTCTTACCGAAAAACATGGCGATCATGACATCGGAGGAGTCACCGCCTTGTTAGAACACTTCGGGGACCAGCTGGAGGAATTCACTTTGTATCACGAGTTCATCAAGTCGGACTGCCTCCGCCAATACTTTCAGCATCTCCCTAACATTAGGAAATTGCGACTTTCGTGCATTCCCAAGAGACCGTCCGCGTCCGGAGAAGAAGACGTCTTCGCCCTCCCCCTTCTTATGGACCCAGATGTATGCCCCTGGCTCGAGTACCTCGAAATTTACATCCAACACTTCGCCGACCTTATCCCGGTGGAATTTGCTTTGGTGGACCTTCTGGAGCGAAGGCGGGGGAGCATTTGGAGTGCAGGGACGGAGGATTCACCTCTTCGGGGTGCACGATTTTTGTTTCAGGCTCAAACGCCGACGCTGGATATCGAGCAAGAACTATTGGACAGGGGCGTGGATATGGAAGACTTTGACCTCGCCATCGTGCATCCTGGCAGTCCACGTATGTAGTTTCCCAGCGGTTGTGCCAGGACCAGCGTGTTCTTCTATGGTACCTTATTGCGCTATTCTCGGCCTGATCGGTACGACTCAAAAGAATGTATTTCGGTTCGTCGTCTACAAAGCATCCACCATGACACGTCCCCTCAAGACCCGACCTCCTTCTGGGCTCTCTTCCGCACCCTCTCAACATAATGATCCAAGCCACCCTCCCACCTTCTTAACCCTCCCATCTTCCCATTCACGATATACACCACCCCTCCCTCCTCACCATCCTCCTTCTCGTCATCTCCTTCTTCATCCTCCTCTCCCTCGACAACCTGCTTCAAGAACCACATATCATGGCTAACCACCACGACCGCGCCCTCAAACTCCCTGAGGGCCTCGACAACGCTCTCCACGCTCTTCATGTCCAAGTGATTCGTGATTTCATCGAGGAGCAAGACGTGAGGCTCGCAGTACGTCACACATCCCAACGCAACACGATTCCTCTCCCCACCACTCATCGTCCCCACTTTCTGCTTCGTTACCAAGTACGTACCACTCACACCGACGGTGCTGGCGAAGTGGGCGAGGGCTTGAGGCTGGGAGATAGTCTCCTCAGGGTACCACGCCCGGAGTTGCTCGAGCGGCGTAAGCGCCAGATCGAGCTTATCGACGGTGTGCTGGGAGAAGTACCCGACTCGAAGACGGTGGTGTTTCTTCACTTCGCCCTTGGAGGGTTTGGTCTCCCCGGCCAGAAGGTTCATGAGCGTACTCTTCCCGCATCCGTTTGGACCGAGAAAACCAATACGGGCGTGGGGAGAGACGTCCAGGGAAACGTTCTCGATGATGTCCTTCTTGGCGCCTGGGTAGCGGAACGAGACCTCGGCGAGCTGGAGGATGGCGTTGGTGTGGAATGGAACTTCGAAAGGCGTAGGAAGGGTGATAGGGGCAGTTTGGAAACCCGATTCGACCTCGATGTCAGCACGGTAGCCGTGGTATGATCGCTTATACCGCTTGCCATCTTCAAGGCGTTGCATGCCCATTCGATCGAGAGCCTGGAACGGTAGATTAGAAAGGGGTGCTGTATGAAGTAAATTTAGGCGTACCTTCTTCCTAGAGGCGACCATACCCAACCTCTTATCATCACCCGTCGACTTGGCTTGCTGGATGTTCTTCTGGATGCTCGCGACGATCTTCTGCTTGCGCTTATCGTCCAGCTGAAAGATGGGCATGAGCAACTATATCGATCGAGATTGTGCGCTCTCACCTCCTTCAGTCTCATCTTGCGTTTCCTCTGCTCTTCGGTGGTACTCTCCCAGTCTTCGTAATTTCCAGGATGATAGGTGAGCCCCTTGTCCTTGAAGATGATCGTCTCAGTCGTAACTGTATCCAAGAAGTTACGGTCATGGGAAACGATGACCACTGTCTGAGTATCGGCCTGAACTGAATTAAGGAGGTGATGTTCGAGCCAAAGAATTGCGGGGAGATCCAAATGGTTAGCTGGGGAACATCAGCACCAGTCCACCAGGGAATCCACCTCACAAGGATAAACTCACTGGGTTCGTCGAGCAGCAGTACATCCGGCTGGATGAACAATGCCTTCGCCAGCATAACTCTCATCCTCCATCCACCACTCAACTCTCGAACGATCGCCTTTCCACCGCTCATGCCCTTGTTATCCACGTCAAGCTCTTCGTCTTTGAACCCCAAACCACGGAGGATCGCCCGCGCTCGAACCTCGTCTGCTTTCTCATCCACGGTCTCGTATGCGTCGAAGACCTCCTTCATGGTGTCGTTAACGAGCTTCTGGGTGAGCTCAAAAGGAGGTGCGGCGGGCGTTTCCCCCTCAGCTGGGTCGGCAGAGGGCGTAGTGTCGGTGCTGATTGGAGCAGATGGGGACACATTCTCCAGGGCAGCATGGGCGGCTTCCGCGGCGAGGAGGGCCTGGCGAGCTTCGTATCCTCGTTGGCCAGATAGCTTTGCGGCGGTCTTCTTGGAAAGGTCAAGGGCGGCGGCTGATCGCTGAACCAGGATGGCATGAACGGCTTGATTGAGCTCGTCTTCGTACGTCTTGGACAAGTGGCTGATCAAGTGGAGGACTAGGATGGGGCTGAGCACGGAATTGATTAGAGAGGGTCGTGACACGTACGCTTCGCCTCCCGTATGATGCGCATTCTCTCAGCATCTGACTCCAAAACCTCCTGGAGAACCGTACGTCCTGGTGCGAACTCCTCAAGCTGTTGGATGTGGAGGAACCGGACGTTCTGGGGAAGACCTATGAGGATATTGTTCCCCAGAACTGACATGAGGACTGTCCGCCGCAAATACTCGATAATGAGCACAACTCCTTCGATGGGCTTGGACAAACGACTGACCTGACTTCCCAACACCGTTCTGGCCCACCATTCCGTACTTCACACCGGCCTTGAACCTCAGATGCGCATCGACAAGGATATCCTTCTGCCCGACGCTGATATTGACGCCCTTGATGTCGATATCGGTCGTGTTGGCATCGAAGGTCTCCCGATGGAATCTGCTCTGCTGAGAGTACGCGGTGATGAGGGGTTCTTCGACGGTCGATCCGACGGTGGGATCCGCGGTTGTCGCTGACGAAGGCGTGGCAGCTGATTTCTTGGACCCTGCGCGTAGCTTCAACGTGCGTTTGGGCTTCTGGATGGCGGTGAGCTGTAGGTTCAACCAGCGAACGGGAGCGACGAACACCTACCCCAGTTCCAAGGTGCAGCGAGCTTACGCCGGAATCCAGGGTACTGTCGGAGACAGGAGTTCTGCTCATGATTCTAGTGGTCGTAGTGGTTTCTTATCAGCGGTTAAAGGCGGTTGTATATCTGGAGTTGGCCTGCAGGATGGAACTTAGTATGAGTTCAACAACGCCAAGCATGAGTCAGGACGAACCGGGACCGGAACCGCCGCTTTCACTGGTAGGGGGTGTTCATCCGGGAGCACGCTTTTCGACCGCGGTGTGGCGATTCTGGAGTCTTCGTACTCTAGAGAGCATGAACTGAGCGATAGGAGTTGGAGAAAGGCAACAAACATGCCAACAACTCGCAAATGTTCGCAGCAGTGCCTGATTGCGATTGGGTCGCCGCCTGAATCCATGGGCGCTAATGCATGTTGATCGATCACGTCACTCGCGGGAACAGGGGCTCCAAATCATAAGAACCACAACGTAAGAGCTAGTTCGGATACCAAACCTGGGTTTGGGTACAGGTTTGATGCCTCCCAAATCAATTCCCATGGCTCTACCCGCCCGCGTCACGTCCCCGAGGGGCCTGGCGTTGTCTTGGCGTTGTCGGGCTCATCAGTTCCCCTCGTCGTTGCCCACAGCGACGACGACCTTTGGTATCAACAACTAGATTCTTACAGCGATATTTTATCCTTCCCACACTCATGCATTTAAGATCCTCAGTGCTAAGTATCAGCAAGTGACTAAATTCAAGGGTGACACAGTGCCCTCCCTGTTTTCGACGGCGAGCGCAACTCTTTGGACGCTGTCATCAACAGCGGCAAGCGGTGTCAAAGCGCGGCCACGTCGGGATCCGAGCTGCCGTGTTGACGGGCCCGACAGCCCCGACCGCATGGGAATTGATTTGGGAGGCATCAAACCTGTACCCAAACCCAGGTTTGGTATCCGAACTAGCTCTAAGTGCATGGCAGCCAGAACCGAGAGAGGAGACAGCTGCATCCTCCGCATGGGAGGATATAATGATCGGGGGAGTGAGCAGGCGGGCACCTTGCTCACTTATCTATCCTGCCTCGGTGATTCGGTTGTGACTTTGCGGATTCTGCGAAGCTAGAAACTCCCGAGTGGGCCGACTGAGAAGCCTAAAACTCTATTCTCTAGCCACTTAGACTAAGCGCCATATATCTCTCAATGGTGGCGATACGGATCGCTGGCGAAAAAGGAAATTTCGTCGGTCAAAGCCCGTTGCTGTGTGCTTGCTCAGCCACTCGAGGCGACCCAGCTGATTCGTGACCTGTGAGAATTCGTTCAACAAACCTCCTCAAGCCCAACTTTAGGGTCCTCATTATCACCCTATCAACCCATGCATTGTCCCTCTTCCTGTCTCTCGTCTGCGTCCCGCTGATAAACTGATGTCTTCTCCGTACCCCTACACACCCCACCACGCCTCAGTGTATCAACAAGGGCCCAATCTGTACGCCCAGCCGGCGGCGCCACTCCACGGTACACTCACCCATAATCGACGAACCAGCCTCGGTGGCCACAACTATAACCCTTACCCCACCTCGCCACATTCGCCTAGTACTCGCCCACCCGAAGCACCTCTCCTTAACAATGAGATTTTCCTCTGCACCTCCGCCCATCCATACAGGTGCAGTTGCGGTGAGGTCTTCCGAGGTCGGTCGCAGATTGGGGCACATGTTCAATTGAACCTTTCGCATCGCGACCTTCATCCGGGCAAGAACCTTCGCCCATGTGTACGGAATTGCGGGAGGATGATAGACGACTTGGAGGACTTGGTTGATCACCTGGAGAGGAAGCATAATATTCAGCAGGATATTCGGGGAATCTTTACTCCCTTCGTACGCTACCATTCTGCCCCACCACTTCTGCTCGTGCGCTAACCTGCCTAATAGTTCGACCGACCAAGGTCTTCGACAACGACAATCCTATATACACCCATCTCTCCTCTCCCATCGCTTGAACTCTCCAGCTTCGCCATGCAACAGCAGGCCTCCTTTGCTCCGTCCTATGTTTTGCGGCAGGTCGATCCGACTCACAGTACTGGGCTTACCGGCGCAAATCCGGCCCACAGATCGCAATTATCTCCACCGCCGAACCCCGGATCGCACTACCCTCCTTTATGTGACAGTCTCAGTCCCAGCATCAAATTCACTACGACTACAAACACGACCGAGTCGGACACTGGTCACTGGCGAGCCTCTGGTCCACCTCTCGTCCGAGAAGTTAAGCCGTATACGTGCAAATGCGGCAAGGTGTACAAGAGGTGGGCGGACTTGGAGACTCACATTGGCAAGCCGGTGAAGAACCACTACGATACGACGGTGTATAAATTCAATTGCGGATATTGTGACAAGAAACATCCCACTGAGGAGGGGATGCAGAGGCATATGGAGCTAACCCACAACATGCAGCACACGAAGGCCGACGTTCAGCAAATTGCCTTGGCCGTGAGTCCAAAATTCGTCCACCACACACGCACTCGCTAACCTTTTCCGCAACTCCAGGTCTCTGCCTTGTCCTCGCCCTCTGAATCCTCAGCAAAGCGAAGGAAGCCTTCGACGCATGCATCCAATATGGTCGAGGCTCCCCCTTCCCGGAACGACGCTGCACTCAAGCCTCTGCCACCTAAAATCGCAGAGTATTACAGAACGCTGGAGCCATTCAAATGCAAGTGCGGCGGCGGGTTTACAAGCCATCCCTCTCTCATGACGCATGTCCAATATTATCAGAAGAAGGGCTTCGGTGAAGCGCATGGTGATGCATCGGGCGGGGACCGATACTTGCACCCATGCATGGTCTGTAACCAGTTCAAATTCACGACCCAGAAGCAGCTCAAGTTTCACTTGAACGAACACCACAAGATGGAGTACGTGAAGTGAAGTTTACTTTATGACTATTTATGACCACATTGGTTCGTAAACCATTCGTTACGTTCAGCTGAGCCCTCTTCTTAGTTGGTACTCGATTCAGCGCTGTCTTAGCTATTTACTATTACCATCCTGACTTCCTTGATACGCTGCTTGTTCATTGTTTCGTATTCATTCTCCACCTTTCCGTCAGATATGTGCCTCACTGGGGACCCAGCACCTCGATAGGAGGTGTCCCCGATGCAGTAGAACGTTGCGTTGCGGACCACTATAACCCCTACCGTAACCCAATACACTGACCTTGCCACGATCTCGCGCTTATGATGCCAGGCTATCAGTAAGATGACTCCTGCGGGAAGTGTCTTCAGGACTTGGGCATTACCTTCTCGATCGAACCTTTCTAAACCAAAGCCATGTAGAGCCGCATACCCACCTTGCGACCGGCCTTGCATCTATTTCCTTCAACAACCTGGACGGACCGCTATCTTTTGCTCTGCTGAGTGAAAACAAAATCATATTCGAACAGGGTTGGTGAACATTTCACAACTTCGGCGGTGGGTACTTTATCTTTAAATACATGTTTCCAAGGTCCACATTATTCTCTCGGAGGTTACTCACCACATCCACCTTCTGCGCATCGGCGAACCTCACGTTTATGTGGTGGATCTTGGTACTTGGCTCGAATTCCGTCCCGGGGAGCGTTTCGCTACATCCGCCTGTGCGCCTCAAAATGACCATCTTAGCCAGAGCCTTCTCCATCGTGCCGTCCTCCCGAACATTCCGAGCCCCGTCCATCTTAAACGTCTTGAGTTTGGGGCATACTGAAAGAGTGCAGAGTGCGTTAAAACACGCAAGGTCTACCGCCTGATGAGCTGCAGAGGTGGTGGACTTGCAGGAGATCGTGAGTCTCCGTACGTTTGGGACGGACTGGAGACAGGGTAGAATTGATAAAGGGGGGATGACCTCAGGCAGGAGAGTGAACTCGGAAAGCTGAGGCCCAAAAATGCTTAAAAACTCGATGACTCCGTTACTGCCTCTCTGGATGGGCATATCCGGGACGTTAGGACCCAGGAATCTAAGCGTGGCGAGTCGGGGAAGGCGAAGGGAGGGTGCAAGCCCTTTATTGACTGTGTATCCAAGGAACGTCATGGATGTGAGGTGGGGTAAAGATACTGGCTCTCTGGCGACGACGATGTGGTGAATGTTCCACAGGCGTAGGTGGCAGTGGACCAGGAGTGGGAAGGACCTTAGTACCTCTAGAACCTCGAAGGCCGCGAACGAGCCCCAGGGGAATATTCTCTCGCGAAAGGAGCCGATATCATCGGTTGCGTAAATGGCGGTTCCCTCGAACCTGAGGGTCGTGACGAACGCGTATAGGGGTATAGGGGAGAGGGATCTTGCGGCAGCGACATTTCCCCATAAGCCGGGGAAGCTTACTGAGGTCAGGGATGGTGCGCCGAACATGGGACTGGAGGCTAGATTGGAGATCCAGCTCTCGACAACTGGCGGGGGTGAGCGGAAATCATCCCGCAACGTGACATCTGCGCGGCGCAGTGACTCGTATTCGCGCGGTGGACGCTTGAACAACGCAACAATGTCTTCAGACCTTGGGTCGAAGGTTATCGTGAAGTTGACGTATACCCACCTGCGAGACGATGCGAAAAGGCTGTCCACGAAGGTCCTGGAACGCTCTCGCTCCGGCCTCAGGGAGGGCCCAAGGAGGACACTCGCGTCCCTGTCCCCACACGTCATATAGAGGTGTATAGGACACGCCAGGGAACGCTCCGTCCATGCATCGACCATGTGCTGGAGTTTTCCAAGGTTATTTGACCGTCTAGGAACAGTGGCGTGTATCTGTGACCAGAGGAGCGGCGTGCTGAGCGCTAGGCCACGCCAATACTGAGATACATGACTGATGGTGACCGAGGGATGATTGTGCAGGGTTTTAGGGTTGCTTTCCTCCAGGTATTGAAGGAAGATGGATGTGATGACTTCCACTGGGAGTCTACGGATTGGAGAGAGGAGGTTGGAGGCCCTAGCGATGTCCTTGAGCTGACGTTCTTTCTCGGCCTGGATCGCCACCACTCCGGCCTTCATCTCTTCGATTCGTTCATCTAAATCCGCGACCGCCGCCTTCGTGGATGCAATGTACTCCCTCACGATATGAGCTTCTTCGTCCGGGGGAGCATATTTCGCGTCGAGGTAGCGAGAGATGGGAGATGGTTCGTCCATCGTGGTCGTAGTTGAAGGTTAAGAAGGCAACCGAGGGACAAGTCAGCATCGAGCGGTTGGTGTCGGAGTTGCAAAATATGAATTAGGCCTGAGGGGGAACTCCAACCCACCATCGATTTTGAAATCACCCTAAACGCCCTCCATACCTCCTAGGAATGCAACTCCCGAAGGGCACGACGTAGACGGAGCATCCAGAGCCCACAACCAAACTCTCAACCCAACGTGTCGACCCTCACTCGCGTTTGTCGGGGACATGGCGGGGTGGACCTGCGAATTACTCTGTTCGTCTTGGAGAACATAACCCACAGTGTCACACTTGAACCCCCCATCCAATTGGCGCCATTCACAGTGTCCGCTAGACTTACCACCAACGAGGGAGATGGTCACCGACTCGCGGTTGAGCCCACCTCAGACTATACTACCAATTCCGTGCGGCTTCGTGTGGACTGTAGCCTTTGCTGACCACCAAATTCTTCTCGTTGATGGGCACTATGAAACTTCCTGACACGGAAATTCCCCGTCCTTCCCTGGCTGCCCGTGACAAGGCCGGGTACTAGATGGCAATGCCGGGGAAAACGAGGTCAGGAGGGCGCCAGGGAATTTTGTGTACCATGGAATGGCTCGTCTCAGTGGGCTCACCAGGTAATTTATGCCTCCCCCAGAAGGGGAAGTGCTTCGATGCGCGGGCGTCTACACCAAAAGGGCGTTACACGTCGAACAAGGACAGAATCTATAGGTCAACCCAATCTACGTAGTGTAAATTACATTTTAGACACCACAATCGTTGTTTCCCTCCTCTAGCCGGCAAAGGCTGGCCGTATTTGGCCTCATGGCCAAGTTCACGCCTTTTCTTGGTCGCGGTAAGACCCGCGACCACTACCACCGTGAGATCAGAGAACCTAGGCCTCGTCCATTGGGAGACCTCAGCACCTGTCGCAGAGCTTTGATCTTCGCCCCAAGGAAGCACGGCAATGCGATTTCCCGATATTTATCGCCTCCTACCTGAGCATGAATCGCTCGACGGCCTGAACCACGCGCGTCTGCTCGGTGATGCATGGTAGGGTAGGAGCTGGGTAATCATAGCATTATGTACTGCGATAGCTACCCAGACCCGGCGCTCAGGAATTAGACCAGATGCCGGTAATAAGATTAAGACCCACCACCGCAACGACTATGGCTCAGACTCCATCCCAGACTGTGCCAGAAAGTATATACATAGGGAAATACATTGTATAGTGAGGTACATTCTATATTTGATTTACTTCTCGTCACGACTGCCTTGTCTCGACACACCATCCCCTCGTTTACGCCAACAAACTCCTCCCAGTCATCTCCTCTGGTTGCTCGATCCCCATGACCGCAAGGATCGTCGGAGCAACATCACACAACGCGCCTGCCTCCTCCCCCTCATCGCCTGCCTCATCGCCTGCCTCCTCCCCCCCATCGCCCTCCTTCTGCTCCTCCTTCTTCTCCTGCTTACCCTCAGGGCGATGGATGTAGCCCATCTTCCCTCTCGGCTCCTCCTCCTTGAACCTCAACTTACCCTCGGGTCCGTCGCCGGTCATGATGAAGATGACGGGGTTGGTGGTGTGCGCGGTATGCGGGGCACCAGTGTCAGGGTTCTTCATCTGTTCGGCATTTCCGTGGTCGGCGGTGACCATGAGGATGTAGCCGTTGGCCTTGCACGCCTCGTAGATGACGCCGACGGCCTTATCGGTAGCGGCGATAGCCTTAATAGCGGCGTCGTAGACACCCGTATGGCCGACCTACACAAGTAGATTAGTTCGCACTAAATATAAAGGACAGAGATACGCCACGTACCATATCCGGAGGAGCAAAGTTGCACATGACGAACTCGTCGGTGCCCTTCTCCAAGATCTCCTTCACCTTCTCCGCCACGCCCATCGCGTTCATCTCCGGCTGGAGGTCATACGTCGCGACCCTGGGACTGGGGACCATGTACCTCTCCTCGCCCTCAAACTGCTTCTCCAGCCCGCCATTGAAGAAGAACGTAACGTGGGCGTACTTCTCCGTCTCGGCCACGTGCGCCTGCTTGATGCCCTTCTTCGCGAGCCACTCCGCGAGCACGTTGGTCATCGCCTGGGGAGGGAAGGCGACCTTGAACGGGAACTCCTTCTTGTACTGGCTCATGGTGAAGATCTGGAGGTTCGTGGGAATGGGGACGTCGACGAGGTCTTTCTCGACCTGCCCGAGGACGGTGACGAGCTCGCGCATGCGGTCGGAGCGGTAGTTGAACGTGAAGATCGTGTCGTCGTCCTTGATGCGGCCAGCGTCTCCGTTGACGATGATGGGCTTGAGGAACTCGTCTGTCACGTCCTTCTTGTAGTTCTCGTCGACCGCAGTCACCGCGGCCCCGAAGCCTGACTCGCTGAGGCTCTCGCCGGTGCCCTTGACGAGACCCTCGACAGCGACGGAGACGCGCTCCCATCGCTTATCGCGGTCCATGGCGTAGTACCGACCGACGATGGTGGCGAGCTCTCCGTACCCGAGTTTCTGGATAAAGTCCTCGAGCTCCTTGAGGTACTTGGTAGCGGAACGGGGTGCCGTGTCGCGGCCGTCGCCGAAAAAGTGGATGTAGGTGTGAGGAACACCTTGTTCCTTGGCCGTCTCGAGGAGGGCGTAGAGGTGGGTGATATGAGAGTGGACTCCGCCGTCGGAGATCTAGGCCGAGGGTTAGGGTGGGGTACACTAGAGCGAGAAGACGCCACGCACCAAACCCATGAGGTGAAGACGACCGTTGCCCTCCTTCGCCCGTTTGCACGCCTCCAGGATGGCCTCATTCTTGTGGAACGCCCTTTTCTTGATAGAGACGTCGATGCGAACGATATCCTGCCAGACGACGCGTCCAGCCCCGACGTTCAAGTGCCTAGTCCCATGTTAGAACAAGCCCGATAGTCTGGACCAGAGTACGTACCCGACTTCGCTGTTGCCCATGAGCCCTTCGCTCAACCCAACGGCGGTTCCGTGCGCCTGGAGCGTCGTAAAATCGTAGTCCTTCGCGATTTTATCCATGCTCGGCGTCTCAGCAGCCTCGATGGCGTTGCCCTCGATGCCCTTCTCGAGAGTGATGCCCCATCCATCGTGGACGCTGTTCGCAGCGACCCTGTGAGTTCTACTGTTCTCGGGAGGACTGGAATACGCACATGAGGCAGACCTTGTTCTTGACCTGGACTTTCTCGGAGGACATGGTGGTGGTTACGGCGAACGATGAAGATGACCTCGGGTGAAGATAAGCTGATCGATGATGACGTCGGGACTGTCGGGTCCGGTTCGGTGACAAATTGCGAAAAACACCCGGGATCGATCAGAATTCGAGAGCTTAAGCGCCCAGGTACGGTAGGCCGGACGTCCATGGATGGATTCTCGATTCTCGACCTTCAATACCACGGCGCGCGCTGGGGTTCGATTCCCTGGCTGGCCATCCCGCCCTCGGAATTGGCGGTCTTGGGGAATTTTCACCGCTTAGTCGGCCATTTCCCCTTTGCTGGACAAGCTTCTTGTCGTTTTCTGTCGACCTGCCCTGTATCTGAGACAAAATGACCTATAACAGAGGAAAAATCGAAACTGAAGGCGGAAGTCATGGTTGGGAATCGAACCCCCGACGTGGAGATTGTGCCAAGAGGGCCGACCAGTGGTGGACAGGGGCGTTGCTTAGGCGCCCATAAGAAGGGCTACTTTCCAAGGTGGTTCTAGGCAAATACTAACCAGAAAGCGTGGTGAAAATGTGGGTTTATGCATTATTGGTACTGCTCAGCAGATACCGGTGACTCAGAATCAAGTGAGTGGGACCGTATTGACGATGGTGAGGATCCGAAATCCATGAAATCAGCGCTGACCCGAACCATTTGGGACACCTATTCCGTCTGGATCAATGAGACCTAGTACCTAGTATATGGGGTGTGCATTTAGGCTGTCTATGTTTATTTTGGAACCCATAAAAACATGCTGGTGGTCATGCGCGAGTTGTGCGAAAATAGAGCGCTAGTTTTCATCTGGGCCTCCCGAAGCAAGATACATCATGTCTTGACAGTATAGTACGACTTCTGTAGCCAAAGAAGGGATGAATTCAGTCTATTCCCTCCACAAATCCCCTTTCTCCTTCGCAGCAGAAATTGGCCCTGGCAGGGTTCGAACACGGATCCACTCAATTTGCCCCAAACAAGTTTCGCGATTTCCGAAATCCATCCATGGACGTCCGGCCTACCGTACCCAGGGGTTCGTCAGGGAGATCCGACGCTCGGGGAAGAGAACCGCGTGTTGAGTAACACACTATTCCAATATTGAAGGTTCCCAGAGATGATGTCCAGGGTTTTGTGGATATCCTAACAGGATGAGAGTAGAGGGGTCAAGTCACGCAAAACAGAATAGGTGCTCGCCTATCAGACATGACGACCAACGAGTAAAGCGTATATATGTTTGTCACTTGTTTAGTGGACGAGGGGAAACCGGGGAGTATGGAGATATAGGCTGGGTTCTCCGGGAATCCACAGAGCCATGCCTTCGGTAGAAGCGCGGAATCACCGGAAACCAGTATCTGTGAAGGTAGGAGAGCCGGACAATGTCAGTACTGTCAGCGGAATTTCTACATGGCACTAAGATCCACACCCAGTAGACATGTTTGACGGTAGGCGATGGGCGCTTGTGGGCGCCTACACGGGTGTGAAGTTGAAACTCCGATGTCAAGGACTCGCCCGAATTCCGTCTTGCGAGGAGTTCAGTCTACACTCTTCCACATACCGGCTCCAAAGCGCAGGCGACTACATCCCACGGGTACGGTAGGCCGGACGTCCATGGATGGATTTCAGAAATCGCGAGATTCGCTTAGGGCCAATTCAGCGGCCCCGTGTTCGAACCTCGTCACAGCCAATTCCTACTGTGGAGGAGATAGGACGTTTATTAGGGAAATAGACCGGACTTATCACTACTTTGGCTACAGAAAATATCCCAGACCGTAGAAACACGACGTACCTTGCTTCGGGGAGGCCTGGATGAAAATAAGCGCCCCGTTTTCGCGCAACTTGCCAGTGACCACCTACATGTTTTTTTTTATGGATTTCAAGATGAATTTAGACAGTGTAAATATATACCATCCATACCAGACCCACACCAGGTGCCATGTCTCGTCATTGGACAATCTGGTGGAAGAGGTGCGCTTCATGGATAATCCTCCTAACCCTTGTCAATGGGGCCCCACCCCCTTAATCCCTGGTGATCGGTACCAACTCAGCAGATCCAGTGATGCTTAAACCAGCTTTATGCTGCGCCTTTTGAATGGCGCTCACCTAGAACCGCCTTGGAAAGCGACCCTTCCTATGGGCGCCTAAGCAACACCCCTATCCACCAGGTTGTCTTGGCACAATTGCCGCGTTGGGGGTTCGATTCTCGGCCACGACTTCTGTTTTTAGTTTCGAGGTTTCCTCTATTTTACATGAATTTGGGCCGGATACAGGGTAGCTTAACAGAGCGCAATCAAAGATGTGTCCAGCAGGGTCGACTGAGCGCTGAGTAGGCCCCAATGTGGCCATTTCCCAAGGGGGCATGGTCAGACGGGGAATCGAACCCCAACGCGCATTGCGATATCGAAGGTTGAAACCCAGAAATCCATCCATGGACGTCCGGCCTACCGTACACGGGATCCTCGTCAAGCACAAACACCGTGAACACGGAATGTTGAGCAAGGGGCTCGATCTATGAGGTGGCAGGACAGTGGCACAATATGGAGGTATTGCAAACCTTCTGGCTCGAGGAGATCGAAAGGCTTGTGCGAGCGTAACACACCTATGATCTTGACGACTTGGACTCTAAGTCGGAGCAATAAACACCCCCACCCACTGTGTGCATGCTCAGAAGGTCCTCGACCATACCACGAAATGTTTGCGTGGAATTGAAGCCATATAGGAGAGATCATATTGGAATGCGGCGTTGGCCACGAAGTAAGGTAGAACTCGAAGACGGGGTGACAAAGTTGCGGCTCGAGGCCGAAAGGGTGGAGCGAACGAAGGAAATGAGATCATTCGTCATCCCTGTCCGGAGTACGGTAGGTCAACCGAGCTCCGAAGCCCTTCATATCTATCTCACGATGCCGGACCTCCTTCAGCACATCCACCTTTCTGTCTCCCTTAAAATAAACGTCGACCTTTCGAAGCCATGTGACGTCCCCAATTTCAATTCCGCGTCCAGCTGCTCCCCCTGGGAGGGCCGGCCTGCGCCCCGCAATGAAGGCCGCCAAGGCCATCTCAGCTGCGCCGTCTGGCCTTGTATTTCGGCACGTCATGTCGAACTCTTCGAGTTTCGGGCAAAGGAGGGGGTAGGATGGGCGCCCATCAGCTAGTCGAACGGCGAGCTTGGAGAGAATGAAGATATCTGGGTCATCGACCATTGGGTCATTGTAGGATACCGGGGACAAGCGGAGGTCCGCTACGTTGGACAGAGTCTGGAGACAGGAAGAAAGGGCAGGCTGCGTCATGAAATCGTGGGTTATGGACAATGTTTTGAGTTGGTGTCCAAAGCACGTAAGTATCTGGGCATATCCACTATCTTCGTGGAGTGGCTGGAAATCAGTGTTCAACAGGAGGGGGTCCAGGATCAGCGAGTCGAGGAGAGGGAGGTTGAGTGACGGTGCGAACCCTTTCCATATGGGAAAGCCACTGAGGCGCAGCTCCTTGAGGTCGGGTAGGGTGATGGCCGTTTCTCTCACTATAATCTCCCCTTCAATCTCCTCGAGATGCGCAGAGAAACGGCGGAGATTTGGTAGGGCTTTCAACAATTCCAGACTGCTCCCCCCGTAAGCTGGAAGTGGCCAAGCGCATCGGGGACGCATGCCAGAATGGAGAAATCGGTTACATTCCTCCACTTGGCAATTTTGTCGATGGCCTTCGAAAGAGGCCATCCCCGCCAGGTCCCGTTCAGCCAAACCGAACGGACGAGAGGCGCAGCGAATATGCCCGCTGATAGGATTCTCTTGACCCACTCCTCCCCATTTTCATTTTGGGCGGGATATGTGGAGAAGTGGTCGCGAGTGTCGACGGTGATGTTCCGCAGAACCGGGAAGTGAGAAGCCGAGCAATCGATCAGCGGGAATACTCTGCCAATGCTGGGGTCGAGTGGCAGAGTGATGTCCAGTTCTTGCCATGTTGCGAAGACTTGGATAGGGTGCTAACCAGAACCTTGTACGCAGCCATGAAGTTCCCCTCGTGTTTCGATGGCTTGCCAAATAGTTCCCTGACCTCCTGTAACCAGATCATTTTTGTTAAAACATTGGCCTATCCGATAGGAAACCCTGGTTAAAGTTTTAACCAAGGTTAAACCCGATTTCGATTTTCTCGCACGGATACAATTAGATTAGATCAAATACTGGTTAAGCGCCCAGCGACTTGGTTTAAACCAGTTGGCCACATCACGCTGCATCGTAAAAAACCCCTAGCAGCGGTAACCCTATACCATCGCAGGCAATCCCCAGAATCCTAGGCCACCCCCCTCATCCTGGGGTGCGTGTAACTAGTTTCATAAAACTTAACTCCATCCCACAATGCGAGGGATGGGATAGGGTGGGAGGGATGGTAATCCCTGGTAAAGATGAGATTCAGTGACCATCTGTCGTAAGGATGGGATTTGATTGTATTCCCATGTAGGGTCGCATTATTCGCTTACAGCAGGCCTAGGGCTTCGTTGACTTCCAAATCTGACAATAGGGTGGACATAGATTGATGCATTCACAAGGAGGGTACAGGATAGTACATGTCAATACAGGGATATTATCAAGCATACAGACTATCAACACCGAGGAAACCATCTCTCCTGATCTCCAGCCGTCGCACTGAGCCCTTACATGTAAGCTGAGGCCCAAGGGTTAGAGAACGCCTATGGCAAGAAGGGCAGGCGCGGGAGACGTACTCTACGCCCAAGGGGCCAACTAAATGTGCTCCAACGGTGGGCGAGAGCGTTCGATGGTGTCTCTATGCTGTCTTCTCGAAAGGCGGGCACTGGCAATAGAGGGAGGGGGGCACGCCGACGGGCGGGCGGGGTAATCAAGTGGGCGGGGGAGGCGAGACGATGGGGGAAAGGAAGAAAGAAGTGATGATCGACGCGTTGACGCGACGCGTCTTGATATGGGCTCGCACGGACCGTCACCGGAATCTTCCGAAGGCATTTGGACTCCGCTTTGCCTTTCAAGCGCTTAGGTTTTGCGGGCCGATTGCCACCCTACCTCATCCCGCGCTTGCGAGTTCAACCGAATCTCATCCTTCATCTTCGATGCCCATCCCCCTCCCTTCCTTCTACCTGCGTTCCCACCCACTCTCCACCCTGAGATTCTGGCTGCCATCCACCGCCACAGTGGCGGCTGCCTGCTCATGCTCTCCAACTCTGCTGGTGGATGTCCGTTCCCCTCCTCCCTGAGGAACGGGTAATCATGCATATTCCACCATGGATATCTATTTCTAACGAACATGCATAGTGTAATTCGGGTGAAACCCTAGGCACATCGTGGCCGGACATTCTAACTCAAGGGGGTTTTTATCGATGTGGGCCTGGAGCAGCGGGGCGGAATTGCAGACCCCCTATTAATGCCAATAATGTATATAGACTTTATTAGAGAACCAATGATAAGTTTTATACACCCTTTACAAAATGTACTAGGTCATTTTGAACGGGTCGATAGGACCTCATCCGTAAGACTCCCGATGCCCCTTTGATGGACCACTGACACAAGTCAGCATCGCATCTGAGGGTACGGGATCTCCTGCCACCCCAACCCTACCCATTGATGTGGGAGGGAAGGAAAGGAGGGATGATTTTCGCCCTCGAAGTCGCCAGGTTTATATATCTCCGGTTGTTTGGCTCGGCGTGCCGCTTTCACGTGTTTGACACGTAGAGTGCGTGACCAGGGCCTAGCACGACCAAACAATCAACAGAGCCAGGGCATATATAAGGCGAGCTTCCATGAATTAAATTCCTAAGTCCCCTCTTTCCCTTACCACCACCTGGGCCTTGTCGCTCACCAAGGCAGTGGTGGCGGTGCTTGGGTGATCGGGTTTAAACCCCGGTTTAACTTTAAACACCGGGGTTCTCCCGATGGCGATTGGGGCCTTACGCAAGCCTGCCTGTGGTCCTCCTCCCTGAGGAATACTTTAGATATGCATGTAATAGTATTTCAGGGTGTTTAGACTACTAAAATTTGGGGGGTTAAACCGAGGTTTTAACCCCACTGGTTTAACCTGTCCTATGGGCGCTTAACCCTGTGTTAAACGCCATGGTATAAACACGAAAGGTTAAACTGTGCAGTCCGAGCTTCCTCAAAAGGAGGCAGAATGGAAACAATTGTCAGGCATAGGACCTTCAGATGGTTTAACCCAACTACGGGTTTAACCTTGGTTAAAACTTTAACCAGGGTTTCCTATCGGATAGGGAAATGTTAAAACAAAAATGATCTCGATTCTTTGACCTCGACCCTCATCGAAAACGGGTGGCCAGCCGTCCTCTTGGTCCACATCTTGAAGAGTTTGCTCAGCCGCTTGGCCTGTCGAGTCCACCTACCGAACACTTTCTTGCGGTCGTCCTCCGGCAGCCAGTCGACGATCCCTGGAAGCTGAATATAGATGTACGACCATATGTGGGGTGTCTCCAGCACCAAATCTCTCCACGGACGGCAGACGTGGCTAAGGACAAGCGAAGGATGGGAGGTATTGCAGGTTCCACCGCTGAGGGATGAAGCGTACGGGCGACGATAGTCTTCCAAACATAGGTCGAAGATCATCGTGAGGACTTCCAGAGGGACCGCGTGAATGGGGGAGATTAGCCGGGCGTGCTCCTGGATGAATTTGAGGTGTGCGTCATGTTGGGCTTCCATAGCCAACAAGTCTGCCTTCGCCTCCTCGATTTTCGCCGCCAATGGGGACGCTTGTATCCTCTTGTCTTCCAGCAGGTGTTGAAGCTCACGCATTTCGGGTTCATAGGGCGTAAAGTTCCTCCCCACATAGGCAACGAACGGGGACGGTTCATTCATGGTGGCACTGGTGGTGGCGTGAGGGAGAGTTCAACCAGCAGTGATGAAGCTATCATCCCCATTCAAGCTCCGGCCTCGAGGGTTCGACTCCAAGGAATGCTTCCGTCTGTTATCCACGAGCAAATTGTACCGAGAAAACCAACGGAACAGCGTCCAACCAAAAGCTTGAACGTATAAGCAGCCCGTGACACCACCTTTCTCCAGAACGTGAACGCATTCGAAATATGGCTAGTGGTAACAAACAATACGGTACCTACTACTTGCTTGATTTACTCCTCGCGAATTTCTCGCGACAGCTTGCACCGAGTCGACGAAAAACATTTATTTCCATACGCACCCCAGCCGACGGCGGTACAGAAGGCGGGTAGAGCTAGAAATCTTATCGGGTGATGGCACGAAGCACATGGATTTAGGCGCCGTAGGGGGCGAGCCTACTGGGGCAAGAAATCGAATTGGTTAGAGTTATTCGGTCGTCGCCTTGGGAGGTCGAGGAGGATTGGTGTTCTGGCTCAGAGGGATTACTCGAGGAGGTCCCCTCGATGTATTCCGCACAGGAACATGCTACGGTGGACAGTTGAATCAATTTAGGGTCTCTGGCGCTGTGTACCTTGGCCGTGACGGCAACACCAACCCGGTACTCTGTGCCCATGATTCACGTTAACAAAGTACGCGTGAATCTATGCAGCCCAGGGAAGATATACTATACATATACAGTGACTTTGAATTGCAAGGATACAGTTTCATCAGCGAATATTTAGTACTCCATGGCCATCGGTTGGCCATGAATAATGCTAGGCCTGAGGGTTAAGCGTGAAGCGTAAAGTCCCTCGTACTCCAGGTTCGCCACGTCCACCCCCCTTCTCTCGAGCTCGTCCCGTATGTCCACCGTTTTAAGCGTTCCAAAAGTCGCTTTGACGCGTCCCAACATTGCCACTCGCCCCCCAGGAACCCTGCGACTAGCTATCATCTCCAACAACCCAGCCTCGGTCATCGCACTGGGCTTCCCAGTCACATTGCAGGCGAAATCTCTGAGATGCGGGCATAGACACACCTTCTCCCCGCCAGGCGTATCCTCCGCTCCGACATCACCGGCCAGGAGTCGAGTGAGGAGAGACTCCTCGCAGTCGTCCATGATCCCTTCGTGATAGGTGAGTCTGTATTTGACGTCGAGGGAATGTAGATTAGGTAGGTTGTTGAGCAAGGTGTGTGTTGTGTTTTCGTTGAGAGCACTGATGGTGAGAGTGATTGTTTTAAGCTGATGTCCAAGCCGCCCCATCCATGCCAACAGTGTCCCGCTATTGTGACCTTCTCCGTCCGAAATCGGGCAGGTCAAAGAAAGGGAGACGAGGGAAGGGAGGTTGAGTAAATCGATAAACCCTTCTCCTGGAAGCGGCCCTCGGATGGTCAAATGTTTGAGGTTGGGAAGCACAGCGATTCCATCTGTGAATCCGTCACCGAGGCGGACACCTGGGTGCCTAAGCGACAGCGTGAGATCACAGCTGGACAAGTTTGGGCAACTCCTCAACAGTGCCAGGGCTTGCACGGCTCCGAACACTAGTACTTCTCCCGGATTCACTGATCCTGGCCCAATGTGCATCGGCGAGATCCTGAGCTCTGTCAGTGCCGGCCATTGCACTGGAAGCGTGCTCCATGGGACGGCAATTGAGTCTAGCCTGAGCGATCGCAAGGAGTCCGTCCGGATGATGTTTATGTGAGGAACCAAGACCGAGTCCCCAGTGCGATTGAAGAATCCATCGGTTCGGACGAAGCCTATCCATAGGGTTTCTAACAGCGGGACGCTATCCGCCTTCAGGCTCAGCAACGTTTCGAGCATTGCTCCGACGTGTGACCGAGAATCGACTGTGCAAATGTTGATTTGAACCGCTTTCCAGCGATGAGCGACACCGCAGATCATATCCAAGCTGGCGGTCGCGCCAGCCCAAAACCCGCTATCAGCATTAATGCTGTCACTGGCAGCGTCGGGTTGAGACGCCAAAAAAGTGATGCTCAGCGGGTACTCCGCCGACCTCTCTATCCATACACTCCCAGCGGCGAGGTATTTCGCAACGGTCGATTTCCAGCGAGCCTGGGCCTCCTCAACGACTCCCGAGGGAACATAGGAGGTCGGATACTCGGGAAGAACAAGGTTGATTTCGGCCCAGAGGGAGGGTGTTAAGAGAGATAGATGTCGCCAATGTTGGCACACGTGGCTGACGACAATGGCGGGGTGTTCTCGAGTCATTGGGGCGTCATGGCGATTGTGGGGCATGCATGCGTGGAAGATGGCGGATAGGATGTCATCAGGAACCTTCCGAATAGGCTGGAGGAGTGCAGCATGTTTATTTGCCGAGGATAGGTGACCATGCCTGGCTAAAGAAAGCCGAAAGATCGACTTCATAACGGTCTTGAGTTGCTCGTCGATGTCCTGCGTAGCACTTCTGGCAGAAGCGATAATGTTTAGAATCGCAGGGGTCTCCTCGTCGGTGGGCCTGTAGTTTGTGTCCAGGTGGGATAAAAAGGGGGAAGCCATCGCGGCTGAGAATGGGCTGGGAGAGATCAAGGAGAGACTGGGGCGATGTAATGGCGATTCTTCGTATCGTGCCCCCATCAAGAAGCGCTTGGGTGCACGGACTTCCGGGGTGTTTGGTTCAGCTTCAAATTGCAGAATCGTGGAGCCTCATGCGCGGAGAGAAGCGTCTGACTTGGGTACCAGAGAAAGTGTGGGCACGGTGGTTCGATTTCAGCCACAATCAAATTGGGATACCGACTCGGATCCGCCATCGACATCACAAGAGTTAAGTCGGAGCTAGAATGTGCCATGGGCGCTTAACCTCAGCTTCAAGTTGACTTCTCCGCAAGCCAATATCACTCGGCCATGGCAAGTGAGTCCGTACAATATGAGTGCTGACTCTAGAAGCACATATTCGCCTATTCTATGAGTACTGAGCCATGTTTCTGGAACGCACGTGCTGCACACTGTAGACTCTGCTGCCATGTTGTCGCCTCGGAACCTCTGCCTGCCAGCCTGAAACATACATCAGCTATCTTGTGTTGCCCAGGCTACCCGCAGCTCCCTGGCGTAGACGACGGTCAATCCATTGTGCTTCCCAGTTGAAGCCGAGGACAATGGTGTATCCAAGCACAAAGCACTAAACCATCCGATGTGGGTCCACGCTGTGCCCATCAGGGCGATGAGCAAATTCCAGATTTCGAAGACAACAACACGGTGTGTGCGGGAAGCAAAGGCGATCAAGTTTCTCTATTTGAGTCTATAAGCATCGCAATTCTCACTCGAAGAGGGTTGCTCAGGCCAGAAAGCACCCAACTGGCTGTGGGTTGAAGGAGCCGTGCATAGATTAGGGGCTTGTATGCGTCATACGAAGAAGCTGACACCCAAGCTGCCTGAAGTGCAGCCACTTACGCGTTTCCCGATCCCGAACCAGTTGGGCAGGTACTCAGGAGTCAGAAAACAAGAGTGCAGTGGACAGTCGATACACTGTCAATACGAACACAACAAGACGCCGTAGCTATGACAATCATTCCGAGAATCGTGGACAGGCTCATACAGAGTCAGGTGAAAATAGCGTAACTGCTATAAATCGCTGTGAAGGCAGTCACCAGCTACTCCATACCAACCTCCACTTTCTCTATATCCTCAGCACTTTACTTTTCCGAGATGGGCTTCTTTGAGAATGCCTCGGGCTTTACAATCGGTACCTCGAACAGTAACGAGATCGCTGCTGGGGCGAACGTGACGTGTAAGGCTCCGAGACTGTCGAACGTTACGACATCACGCTAACGGAATTTACAGACACGATACACAACGCGGCTCAGCCCCTCCCACCCTCTGCCCTAGCTGCCCTAGCTGCAACCCACATCCCAAGCCAGACCAATGGTCCTTCCTCAGCTCCTCAACCATCCCCTGCAACATTCCTTCCGTCTAGCCCACAGACGGCTGCGCAACATTCGGCTCCCCCAGTCCCCACCGCCGATCACGACACGGCTGCCCCACAGACGATCGGGACTCTACCTGTTGAGTTGACCCCGAGCCAAGGGCGATCGGTTCCCGAGAAACCTTCTCCAAGATCTGCCTCAATTCCTTCTCCACCACCGTCTCCCAAAGTACCAACCCGTTCGACTGCTCAAGGACCCTCGCGCAAGAAGGTTCAAACTCCATGCGGGCCGTCGCCAAAGAATTCAGTCGACCACCATGCCCCTCGTCCCTATCCACGGCCAGTCCAACCAGAGGCGATCCTCGCCGACTTCGATAATTTGGAGGTGGACGAAGACAGTCTTCCCAAGTTCCGGTACGGCATTGTTGCGGCCGTTGATGCGCAGGCGCACCTACTCCGCAAGACGAAGGCCATCGGAAACTTTCTCAAGGTTCACGGTATCGACATCGCAAGCTGGGTCGCCCAGACCGGATTCAGAGTCGATTCGTCCGAGGACGGTCACCGTGTCGGACTTCCTCCCGTCTTGCGCCAAGCAATCGTGATCACCATCTCCACCTACCAGGCTGTCAAGAAGAAGCTACCTGAGCTCACAAAGGGCCTCAAGGACCACATCTCACCGTACTATGGCACTGTCAAGTTCTTGGACTCGAAGAAGACCTGGGATTTGGACTCCCAATCGAAAGAGGTGGCGGAGCGGAGCTCGAGTAAGGACATACTTGCTACGGAGTGTAGCAGGGCCTACGAGTCCCTATTCGATGTCGATGTTCCGGACCCGGCTGAAGCTGAGAGCCCCCCTTTCGTGAAGCTCAGTGTCATCAACTTTGCGAACGACGAGGACCCTCGGAACCACTTCACCACATCTACCGCCTTCATAGTGAGTCGCCCCTCTCCTCTTCCTCTCCTGGATCTGACGCATTATACCTGCATATAGCTGGAAAAAGATGAGAAAGCACGACAGGGCTCGAATCCAACCAAGATCAAATTCTCAGAGTGCAAGTTCGAAGGTCCTGCCCCATACACCTTACAAGGCGCCTCGGTTCGAGTCACACTAGACCAGGCCGCAGAGTTCGAGGACATCATGCCCGAGGAAGCCTTCGAGATCGACACCACCGCGCAGCTAAAGTACAGCTCCCAGAAGACGAAGAAGAAGCAAACCACGAAAGCGGCCGGGGTCGAACTGGCGAAAGCACCCAAGGTCGTTGGCAATATCGCGGTAACCACTGGCCTGGACGAAATGAGCGGGGTCGAGACCATGAGGAACGCATGGCAGGTCTGGCATTCCGCGGACAAGACGAGCCAGACCGTTCGCTACTCTTCCCTGCGTCCCGAATTCAGCCGTCGAGTGTCATTCCCGGAGAAGCTCAGGCCCAGCATGAAATTCGCTTCCAGCACCAGGCGATCTCCAGCAACGACCATCACGGTCAGGCTTTGGTCGTTCTGGTCGTTGGATCTCCAGGATTATGGAAGTAAAGGGGGGTTCTTCGAGCGAATCTGGTCGAGTACATTCGGTGAAAACAGCCAGCGCGGGGGGAAGAAGGCCGACCCAAGAACACATGCGAACGTTGCTCATTGCGTCGAGATTACTTTACCTTTGGATTTCGTCGGTAGCGCTAGGGAGACGGTGACTCGGGAGGACGTCCTGGAGAACCTTGCGATGTAAGACCCCTCTGATTGGCTTGCCCTCCCCCATCCCTCCCTACTTGCCTCTCCTTCCCGCCAAGACATTCCGCATACCATCTTGGCTCTGTTACTGTTACGACATACCACTCCCATTCAATGACACACCATTTGAAAGATACTTCGACACAAGAGAGTTGGGTGGCCACTGGCGGGCCCTAGAAGATAAGCGAATTATCAGTCGCGAAACCAGGTGATCGCTTCTCGAAAAAGGTCACCCCTGGTTATCATCCACACCGAGGTCTAATCATCCTTCCGTAACCCAGAAGCCAGGGCAATTGTCTTCGGTAGACATTCCTACTCTGCGATGCACGATGGATGACATTGCGGCCGCTATCCGATCGTCGTATTGTCCACTTCATCGATGTGGGTCCCTTGTGGGCCCTGGAGAAATGGAATTCGGTGGGGAGCGCACACATATCAGCATCTGTGGCTAATTAGGGCTGGCTTCGTGGCGGAAGCAATCATTTCCAAGTGTTGCTACGCCCAAGGCTTCCTTGTTCTCCGAAAGTGAAACGAGATCTGTCCAGTGTCAATGAGCCACCATGCGTGGTTACTACCAGCGATCGACAGTTTCGAGCGGGAAGCAAACCTTGTATTTGTAGGCGCCCCCCTGTCAAGGTGGCCTTTGTCTTCGCCCAAGCAACCGTACTGCAACTGTCATCGGATTGCTTGCACTTTGATCGCTATGCGCAGAGTACAATAGAACGTGTAGCAAACGCTGCTTGTCGCCAGTCCGTCTGGTGCGCTGAGGGAGCCAAGCACAGCCTGGACAGCGGGATACGTAAGTATAAAAGCCTGTCCACACCGATCTGGTTGGATAACAACCTCAAGTTTCAAAGGGATCCACTGCTACTCGCCCGTCACCACTGTCCCACCACCTAGCCATGCTTCCGCACATGGAATTTTTCAAGAATGCCCAGGGCGTTGAAATCAGGCAGATGAACAACCAGAGCATCAACGGCTCCTGCGCCGAAAGCGTTACCAACGGTGAGGCACCGTCATTTTTGTGTATCTCTTCGTCCCCAACTCACCCCATACCATACAAAGGGGGAAACTACCCAAACGGAGGCTCAAACAGAAGCGGTAATTCATCTGCAAGGCAGAGTAAGTTGAAGCTAAGCTCCGACTCGGAGGGATCCCAAAAATCTCACATTATTTAAAGGCTGGCAATCCGCACACCAGCCCTCGACTCCGAATAGCCCTTCTGGGGCAATACCGACCCTACCTGGGCCTTCGAGATCCCCAACCCCATCGAATGAACCCCCATCAGCGTTTCTTCTCCCTCCACCACACACACGTCCTGGACCCGTCCCAATTCAAGAGGTACCACAGCCTACTCAACACGCGGTCGGCACCTCTTCCCGTACACCCACCCCAGAACTCCATCAATCGGCCCCCGCTCCTCCCAACCCAGTATCCCCTCCAAAGTATACGATCGGCGTCCTCCGCGCGCTCGATGCGCAGGAACATCTCACCGAGAAAACCCTGAAGCTAATCGGGAAACTCTTGAATGATACGCGGAAGTCGATCACCGCAAACAGATGGACTGCTCAAGCCGGGTTTATGCATGATAGGAGCGAGTTCCAGGACGCCTTTAAGCCTGAGGCGTTCTATACCAGCCATAACCAGATCATCATCGTGACGGTTTTCTCCTCGAGGAGTATCACCCAGAAGAGCGGGG
The DNA here is from genome assembly GCA_951394405.1 of Coprinellus micaceus. Lineage (NCBI taxonomy): Eukaryota > Fungi > Basidiomycota > Agaricomycetes > Agaricales > Psathyrellaceae > Coprinellus > Coprinellus micaceus. The sequence goes on along the minus strand of OX596335.1, from coordinate 5,206,727 downwards.
ACGATCTTGCGGAGAGGTTGAGTGTGTTGCTTGGAGGGTTCTATGGGTTGTTGGTGTGGAAGAGGACGGTGTCGGTGATGAGGCCGGCTAGAGCGCACAAGGTGGCGAAGGATGCGGCGCTGTTTGGGGAGGACAGTGGGATATTCCGCAGTGGGGTGTTCGGAAGCCCATCATCGGAGTCGGCCGAGGATTCGATTTGTGTTAAGGCGTCAAATCATAGGTCAAGCCATCCGAACTTCTTCCGTACTGAGGTCCGGTACCAGGTATGTCCGTCGACGCTATCCGAACGCCCCAGACTCTGATTTGGTTGGTGTGTAGCCCAAGGAAGTTGCAAGTATTAACGGACCGCAGAGTGTGGTCGTAGAGGAGCTCTCTTTCAAGGGTCCGCGAGAGTACGAGCTACAGAAGGCCAGTATGCAAGTCATCGCCGACGTCCCTTGCGATTTCAAGATCATCCAGCCGCACCAGAGGGGCCTCGTCCAGAGCCTAGGGCAGTACAAGCAAACCGTCATGGACACCACAAGAGAGGCCAAGACTGGATCGGTCGGGCTTGAGGCGTCCCAAAGCGGCGCGAAGGTCACAGGAAACGTGAGCATGATGACTGGGAAGGATCACTCGACGTCCACAGACACGATGCGCAACGGGCTCGCCGTGAGCCACGATTCGGAGTCCGTCAGCACGACGATCACGTATGCACCCGCGCATCCGGAGCACGATAGAACGCAGCTGGTGATTCCTGCAGACGACTTGCCGAAGGTCATGGTCTGTGCGTCGAGTGGCGGGTCAAAGCTGGAACTCGTGAAAGTCAGGACATTGTCAGTGTGGAGGGCGAGGCAACCCACCGTGAAGACTCCCGGAATTATGAAGCGCCTTTCCACTTACCTTGGGGTCGCAGGGAGAGGGACGCCCCTCCAGCATCTCAAGGACGCGGATATACTCTTCTGCACTGAGGTCGCTGTACCTCGAGGCACGCATGGCCTGAATTCGGTGTCACCGCGAATGAACACGCTGTTCTAGACTATAATTCTGCTTTGGTTTCAAATATTGGACATAGCTGTACTCTACTCACCTTGTAATGTCACTTCCACGCACTTACATCATGGAAGTCAGGATGGTCGTCGCTCAGTCGGACCTGTCAGTCAGCCCTACGGCCTGTTTGTTCATCGGACTTTGAAACCTGAAGCACAAATAGAACGCACACGTGAAAGTTGAGAGTCACGGTCAAAGCAAACCTGCAACGGTGCTCCTTGACTTCTAGGGTTGCGTATCTAATTGGCATTTAGTTACAAAGTGTAAGTTACACCTGTAAGTTAATGTAAGTTACGATTAAGTAGCTTAAGCCCTTATCTACACGTGTAAGTATTGTAACTTATTCGCGCGACTTTCGGTGTACCCAAGAGCACCAGAGCGATGCACAGGCACTGATGCGCGGTCGCCTCAACTCGTTTGCATGGTCGAGGTCGGGGCGTCGGGAGGGAGATTTGGCCAAGGTGCTAAGGCTCAATTGCGATTGGCTAGAACGGGAACAGAGGAGGTTGGGGGGACTTTTGAACTCGGTACCTGGGTGTAGAAGTGGTATGTACTTACTCGTATGTACCCGCATCGCTTCCTGTCGCTTGTCCCGCCCCTCTGTGCCCCCATTCCTTTGTTGCCTATCCAAATTATTTCCGCGCAAAATCAAGTCTCGTGACCTACGGGCGAGCATTAATTTACACAATAAGTTACATTAGTTGCCCACCCGAAATCTTTTGGCCTGTAAGTTACTATTTAAATGCCCTGGGGTGAATTATACACGCAACCCTATTGACTTCGCACCTTCATGTGCGTCCAACCCGTCCGCTACGTTTACTCACTCTGCGACGACGTTATGGCATAGCATCTTGGTGTGCCTAGCATTAAGCATTCGGGGGTATCGCCTCAAACTTGTTACACCCCATTTTTCGACGGTGGACCTGCCCTCTTGGGTATCTTGTGCATGCGTTTCGGGGAAGCACCGCGGTCTGGGCCTCACTGAACGCAGACTCATGACTTGCGCTTCTTTCCACCCCTTGATATTTGGTCTCTCAGCGGACCCGCTCTCCTGTTGCTTGCCTCAGGTCGAGGTTTGCTCCCGGGTCGCCGCTCGCGTTGAGAAGACTCCGGTGGAGCCTTCCACCTAACTCCTGATCGTCCCTGAACGACGCCGATGGTATTGAGAGCGTGGCCTAGTTCTCGATGCTCCCCAACCTTGCGGCGTGCACTCCTTATTATGTTGCTTTGGAGTGCATGAACCCTCCGATACCAAAGTGAAAGCCACGTTGAGGTTCGTTTTTTCTGCTGTCGATTTTCCAGGTGAAGTGCACTAACGGACAGAAATTTCCACCTCAGCTTCCCCAGATTTCGAGAACATCCCGCAGTTCCTGCAACCTGGGGAATAACTCATTCTCTACGGCATTCAGCCCTCTAAGGCTCCACGTACCAGGGACGAGGGAGACCCTAATCGGCCGTGCGGTGCTCAGCTGGAGCGAAATGAGTGGGGCCAGTATGGGAGACGTTGGGGGCCTTCAAATACTCCGGCCGTTCGTTGGCTCTGAGCACTTTGACTTCTTAGGCCTACACCAGGGCCCTTATCAAGCATGTTCTCCTCATCATGCATTTTCGCGAAATATAGCCGACGAGTCGTGGCTGACGTGTGCTCAGCTAGTCGGAAAGTGTCAATCTACCCAGGCTCTCCTGTCCACAATGTCCGTATATCGATACCTTCGCTCTGCCGGCGCTTCACACCATCCTCCTTTATGCAGCTCAGGTGAGCGTCAGTCCTCACTTATCTGCCTTCCTTTCTCCGCAGCGGGATTGTTGAGAAACGTCCAGTCCGAGACCTGATTTGGTTTCACCACCGTATGGGACACACGACGTCATTCCACCGCGCTAGCCAGAGGAAGGGGGTCAGCCACTCGTACTCAATGTGCAGCACTCGTAAGATTGATACACAACTGACTTCACACCATGAACTGATTCTTGCTACAGGGCTGAATATGATCCCTACAGCAGACGTTGGGACGCGACTTCCTTCCTTATGTTTGTTCGAGCTCCGCGGACCTTGGCCGGCCATCCTGTTACGCCCCACTCACTGCCTAGATGGTTGTGAGAGGGGAAGCGGTTTTCTCGCTCACGCGAAGGCGGAAATTCGACCGCGCAAGCATCTCGAATCTGCGCCCTCCCGGGGGTTAGCCCTATTCGGACAGAACTCTTGTTGCTGGATGGACAGCAGTGTGCACCATGCGAGGTGATCCAATGTCCGCGCCTTCTGGGTCAGGCGAAGGCGGTCTATCTACGGTATATTCGTTCTCGTGCCACACCACCTTTGGATGTCGTGCGAGTCCACTTTGAATTCCACCCTTTTCTTCCCCAGTTTCCGGAATACACGCACATCGCCTTGCGCAATTGTTGCGTTGTCAAGTCGACAAGAACGCCGCTCAACCTCTCCCGGAGTGTCTGCCAAGCGGTTTGGTTAGAGCGGCTCCCATGGTCAACCCAAAACCCTGTGCCTTGGCGAAGCACGCAGAGAGCTTCGTTCATTTGCTTTGCCTTGAGGCACAGCCCTGTAAACCTTCCGTGCGGTCTCTTTGGCCCGGGGCCAGTCATTTCACAGTCGAAGAACCCAGGTACCGTCATGCTTCCGTCGATCGCTCTTCCATCGTCACCCTCTGGTTGACCATTCGAGAACGGTGGGTGGAGCCGCTCCCATCCTCTAGCCGCATCCCACACTCACTGGTTCTTAATCACCAGGATCTCCTCAAACGGCGACCCACTCGTGTGAGGGGAGATTGAGCGATATCACATTTGCCAGGCTTGTCTCGATATGTATGTCATCATTCGATCCAAGTCCGCCTGTCATCGACAGATTACATGTCGGCATTCGTTGCTCAGGGGGATATATAAGGCCACTCAGTCCGGATTGAGCACCTGTTTGGTTTGGCACCTCTCAATCGATATCACCCCCATACTTGGTTCCTGAGCGTCAGGCCTCTGGCTCGAGGTCCAGCGCGGGATCCACTGACCGCTCAAGCTCATCTAACCTCGCCTTCAGCCCAGCCCCCAGGCCGCAATGGAGGGTCTGGGTGATGCGGCTGCGACTTCAGTTGATGTCGGAAGGACGTATGGGGCGCTTCTGTTGGGTGCTGGGATGGCATTTGGGTACGTTCCGACATGCACTCTTGTGGGCGAGAGCTGATCATGTGTCTGTCCAGCTTGAGTGGAGTTGTCGTGACCCAATGCGTTGTGTACTTCAAGCAGTACCCAGAGGACTCGTACAAGACTAAAGCGATAGTACGACCTCTATGTTTGAATCGCCAGACGGGCGCTAAAGCTACCTTCTAGGTTCTTGCTTCCTGGTTCGTAGAGCCATTATACTGGATAATCTTGGAACGAATACACTCAGATACACGCTCTCTAGGACCCTCGATCTGACGCATAGTGCCTTCTTGATGCTCACCATCTACGAATACTTCATTCGATTCTTCGGAGATTCGACGCAAATCGACTTTATTCCATGGTGAGTTCTCCCCCCAACCTCTCTGTCCGACCTTGAGCTCATTATCGTTCGCAGGGCACTGGCTGTGAGTACGAAGCCTTCAACAATCTCCTTCAATTCTCACCCACCGATGCCTTTGAATCTCAAAGGTCTCCGTCGTCATCACTGTACGTCTAAGCCACATAATGCGGCCGGTTTACCGTCTGACACTCGTGGCCCACGTTTTAGGCCCTTCAAACTATCCTCGTCCACTGGTATGTGTTGGTGCTACCTCTTCAATGCCGACCTCATCGTGGCTGACTTGCTTAAAGCTTTTTTGCCTTGAAGATATTTAGGTGTAAGTCTTTCTGTAATCTCCTTGTTGACGCGTCATGCTCATCCCCTCCAGCAAGTGGAAATAATTGGATAATCACAGGCCCTATCGTACGCCCCGTCAGCGACCTATCTAGCTCTGTGCTCACGGATCACAGTTATTCTTGGCTGTAGCTAGATTGTGTTCGGCTTGTAGTGAGTCCCTCCTCCTCCCTTCCTCAACTCCGACTAACCAACGAATCTCCAGTCACGACTGTGAATATGTACGCCCTCCGGCCACGTCTATTATCGGCGACTGCTTATGCCTCGTGTTCTACTCTATAGGATTCGCCTGCAGCACTTCCATGCCCTTTTAGAGACGTTTCCTCGTGTCAGCAGTATTTTCTACCACCACCTCTTGCCTGATGCTAACCGTTTGTACGATCCTTAGACCATGTTTACTACGGGGCTCTCGCTCACAGCTGCTGTGGATATTCTCATCACTGGCTGGCTCTGTTACTTCCTCTCCCGGTTCAGAGCAGGGATCAGCCCTATGTCGACGATGTGAGCTCGGCTCTGGCTCGTCGGCACCCACACGCTGACCAGCTTGATCAGGATGATACGTATGGTAGACACCCTCACGTTGTACACCCTGGAGAACGGTGCTTTGACATGGTAAGCCCCTGTGCCTACATGCCTCCGCCCTACTAGTAACACATGTTGAACTGTAGCTTCGCCGCCATCGCCACGCTGGTGTGCTGGCTTGTCATGCCACACAACCTTATATTCATGGGTCTTCACTTCGTCATCTCCAAGTGTACGTCTATCTCCGACCGTGTATTTTGGCCGTGTTCGCCTCACCGTCGTTTAGTGTACGCGAACTCACTGCTGGCATCCCTGAATATGCGACATCAGCTCCGTCAAATACACGGACTGGACCCTTCGGATGGCGATCGGACAGGTTACTACCGGGATCCAGGAAAGGGTCGGCAAAATCACGTTGAATCCGAGCTTCTCGTACGTCTAGACCATTTGCTCCATGTCATGACCGTCGGCTCTAGCTCAATATGCGTTAGATTCAAAACAGCAAACCCGACCACACGACGACGAAGTATACACTGGACGACCGAATACATCCCCAAGGCCCCGACGACGTCCACCTGAGTCACCTTCGTCGGCAACGACAACCTCCGCCCAACGAGACTGTGATACAGTTCAGACCTGCGTCCTCATATTATTGGAACGTCATCGCTGGTACGGCCAAGCCTTCCGATTCTTGATTAGCATCTACGGCGGATGTGGTCTGTGGTCCATCCGGTTGGATCATCTTCGCATCATATTTACTGTAGCTATAGTGTACATCACAAAACCTTTTCTTTCCCGTTCACCGAGTGCGATGTGGAGAATTGTGATCACCTGGGAACCAGAAGGAGATCAACATTCACAGGGCTTACACCGCATTTAAACAGCATCCACAACCCTTCGCTCGTCACCCCAAACCACCATGGTGTATTCAAGCAGCACTGGTATCCCAGGGCTTACAGACGTTGAAGTGTCGAAATTTCTCGCCGCTCGCCACGACGCACACGTAGCGATCAACTCCATCGATGAAGAGGTGGCGACGCTGAACATCCAGCGGCAGATTCACGAGGATACCCTACGCCAGTGCGACGAAGCTCTCGCCCCCGTGAAGAAGGTTCCAGACGATGTCCTATCATGCATCTTCCTCCTCGCGTTACGTCGGAGGGACGTGCCCTATGCCATGACCTCGAACCACCCAGCGGTGGTCGCTAGTCACGTTTGCAGCGAATGGCGTCGAGCTTCGCTCTCGACTACGAGATTATGGTCGGGAATTGTCGTTGCGCACCCACCACATCCTCGGATGGAGCCCACACGCGACCACCCTCACCTCGTCAACGATGCGGAAATCCGATGGGACACTCGAACCAAGCAACTCTTCGAGACTACCCAGACCTGGATCTCCCGCTCTGGCGCGTGCCCACTCACCATCACCCTCGATATGTCCACGAGTTCCTGGGGCGATGATATGTGGGGCGGGGAGGAACCGCCAGAGCATGTCGTCTCCAAGTTCAAAGCCTTGGTTGACCTTGTGTGCAGCGTGGCATCGAGATGGGAGAGCATCGATATCTCCATGTTCGCGAACAGCAATGCGGAGATCGAGAGCATCATATCTCTCAAGAGTGAAGATGTTCCCCTACTTCGGAGGGTTAAACTCCTCACGCATGTGAACGACACCCCTTCTTACCCACCCGTCAACCCACCTCCGGGAGGATTTCTAACCACCGAAGCCCTCCGACATCTCGCCATCCTCCGCCTTCCTGGATCCTGGCGGAATCTCTCCGTAAATTGGGCAGGCCTTCGGACTCTCAGTTTGGGTGTAAAAGGTGGGGGAGGGGATGTTGGGATGCCCACGCCGATCGTGGTCTATGAGCTGCTGGGGCCACTCGAAGCTCTGAACCTCATGTCCAACTGCCCCAACCTCACTCGATGCGAGCTCGCTGTCAGGGAGTTCGACGGAGATGGCGGCGCAGGGCAAGACTGGAACGCGATTAGCGACCCCCCACACGACCTGGGGCTGTCGGTCACTCTTCCCCACCTTCAGAGCCTCATATTTAGCCGAACTGAACCCCTCAAGGAATTCTTCGAGTCCATCGACGCCCCGGCGCTACGCGACCTGGGGTTCCTGAGCAGCTTCATATCCAACATGAATCCACCCATTCGGTCGAGGCTTCCCCATCGCTTTATGGCATCCGTCGAACGGTTCGGCGCTCGGTTGACAGACATTCGTTTCGCCATGTTATACCTCGTGCACGATACAGAAGCAATCGTGCGGTGCTTCGACAATCTCCCCAACTTGGTCAGCCTTCATTTGGAAAACGCCATCCAAAGGCCCGCGACGATGGGTAGCCTTGACCAGGTCGAACAGGCAGCCAAGTTCCTTCTCAACTATCTAACTCCACCGGTTGACGAGGAAGGCGATCGCGACTTGGCACACACTCCCGTGTGTCCGAAGCTCAAGCGCTTTGCGTGCACGCTCGTGACCAAGGGCTTCACGCAAGCCCAATTGGTGGACTTCATAGCAAGCAGGAGGAGAGACTCACCAGGCGAGCCCCGTGTATCGAAGATTGACGAGGTGCGGGTTGCTTTCGGGGTGCTGTCACAAATGGACCTATGGCGTAGACTCCAGGAAGTTGGGGTGGGTTTAGAAGATTTCACGTTGAAGGTGACCTATCCGGCACCGCTTAGTCTCAATATTGTGAAGGAACACCCAAGTTATTGAAATCGTCGACTGAATAGATAGAGCCAACGTGCACCTTATGTATGCCCTTCGCTAGAAACCAATCCAAAGGTTCGCATTGTGTATCTGTTCCAGGCACCCTTCCAAGCCCATGCCCGAAGAACCCTGGCCGAGGGCCGACACTTTCAAACGTGTGGGGGAGGAGAATAAGCCATGCATACAAGGCCTAAACTGGCCAACATTTTCCCAATTAAACTTCTAGCATCTTTGGTCTATAAAGTACAACTAATCTCGAACCATGACAATCGTTTGACCCTCAAGACGCCTAGGGTACTGAATCCTTAAGGTAAGGTGATCCACATCAACACCCCTCGACTTCAACACGCTGGCAATGTCCATTTCCTGCGGGATAGCAAAGCGAACTTCGACTTCCTCTATACGGGCAATATTGAGAGCGCCTGAAATACGGCTCCTCCCTACGACGAACTCGAGGAGCTGATTCTCCGTGAAGCACTGTAGCGTGGGCTGATACGCGAATCGTGTCAACTTGGGGCAGAGAGGAGCCTCAGCTGCTGGGTGCTGATCCTCGCGTACGTCTGGCGTCAGAGCCACGAGTATAGCCACGGCTGCATTGGAGAGGTTGGTAACGACGTCGTTCGTAGATTCGTTGAAGGTGGGAACTCCCCCATCCAAATGCAGGCTCAACAGGTTAGGCAAGCTGCCAAAGCACCGAGCGATTGAAGCCATGTCGCTGAGTAGCAGATGGGTGAATCGTAGATCGGTTAATTGTGCCCCGTAGCGATCGACGGACCAAAGGAAACGTCGGGATAGGGTTTCTCTTCCTTCCGCGGCGCCCTTGTAGGCGGCCGGCCCTCCGAGGAAATGTAGTTGCTGGAGCGAAGGCAGGTCGAGGGATGAAGTCAATGCCTCTGATGGATGTGATCCATGGAATATCAAGCTCTTCAGGTGAGGGTGCCGGACATTCTCCCGGTGGTCGTGCCTGACGCTCACAGGCAAGGTCGCATCACCGGAAGCGTAGATCCCATTGCTGGTTTCCACCGACAACTCCCATCTTTCCAGGTCTGGACACATATGAAGCAGTGACCGAATGGCGTGGGTCCCAAAGCTCTTCTCGATGCGGCTGTACAAGGGCTCCCCTGCCCGCAGGCACCGACTCTCCACTCCGAGTTGCAGCTCCTTCACGACAGCCCAGTTGATAGAGAGCTTCGACCATCCGTCCCTGAGTTGAATCATGGTGAATGACCGAAGGCGTTCCGCCATGAATACGCCTAGTTGGGCGAGAACGGGCTCCGCCACACCCGCGCAATCGCCGCAAGAAATGACTTCGAGCTGGGGCACGTCGTCGGGTTTGAGTGCCATGAGCGTGTTGAGGATGGGGGGATAATTGGTGTCAATGCTCAAGTCGAGTTTCTTCCATCGAGGCGCGACCCTGCATACGAGACTGACCAGTCCGAGATACAGAGGGAAGGCCTTTTGAGGAGTCCCCTCTTTCCCCCCTCCGCCAACCGCGTTGAACCTGAGGACGATGGACAGAGGGTCCTGCTTGGAGCGTTCGATCCATAGAGCGAAAATCTCCAATAACTGTTTGATGCGCGCCTCCCATCGCCGCGCCGCCCGCTCGACTACGTGCGGCGGATCGGAGTCTTCCTTCCACACTACGGGGTGGTCAGGGGCCGCGATAGGAATCGTAGACCAGAGGGAGGGTGTGAGGAGGGCCAATCGCCTCCAGTCTTGGCAAATTTGGCTGGGTGCGACTATTGGAGGGCTTTCTTGCCAATAAAATGGCCGGAAGTCTTCGACATAGGTCCCCGTGCCGGATGCGTGTTGGAAAATCGTTGAAAGGACATCGTCTGGGACTCGCTTCACTGGAGCTAAAAGCGAATCGTATCTTTCGAGGTCCGCCTCTAGGACCTTGCGCTGTTGGAGGAGCTTTTCGATTTGCTGGCTGACTGAGTCGATGCGTGCTTGACAGTCCTGACGGAAGGACCGGATGCGGGGGACCTCGTCGTCTGAAGGAGGTCGATTGCTGCTGGGACGTTGAAGGAAGTCAAGGCCTGAATTCATGATGGGAGTGTGAAGCAGAGACGCAGGACGATCGATGAATATGCCTCGACAGAGATAAGATTCGAGACGAATCGACTTCCCAGACCTACGTCATCTATGACGCCATCAGTTAAGCGCCCAGAGCTATCTCGCCCCGGGTATTCTCCGCCCTGCACGTTACAGCTGCCCGGCGGCCTCGTTATCGCGCACGAGGTACGGAAGGATGGGCCGCGCATCCGTCAACCGCACTGATTCGGTGGGTTTGGGATACGAGGCTGTTCAGCAATTCCAGTTTGTAGGGCGCCGGCGAGTCCACACCCTCCACTGGTGACCAGCGCTGCAGGTCGGGAAGGTGTTGGCGTCAGAACCTTCTCATCCCCGTCTCCCCGGGACACCGCAAACAAGGCCGAGCAATGCCCTGGATTTCGATAATGTAACGCTGTTTGTGGTTTCCTCTCCACCCAAAGGGGTTCGGGTTTCGCGTATGTCGGTGAACTGTAGTGAGGGTGATGGACAGTTGCGGGGACGTGGTGGAGAGGAAGACGTTCATGGACGAAAGGTTTCCGGAGCTGTTTGATACGAGCATCCCGCTGACTTTCCGCATCTTCGATGAGATGGGGATGGTGGCGCAGACGTGTTCACATCTGCGCATCTGCGGGAGCCGTGGCAGTCACTTGGGGCCAGAACCCTGTAGTCCATAGCGAGACCCTTCGTCGGAAGCCATGTGAGAAGGTTGTCGGTGAACTGTAAAACCTCGCCCAGCACCTTCTTTGCTAGGGCTAGAGGAACGGTGCACGGTTCCAGCACTTCTTCCTGGCCCTCCAGCGCTCCTCGAGCCCTGTTACCCCCCTGTAGAGCGGATCGGGGCGGATGGCTTCCTGGGCGGTCTGACGGATAGCGCGGATATGAGAGCCTTCGCCGTCCAAATGACTATGGCCCCTGCTGGCCAGCTGAAGGGTGCTACCGTTCCTGGCGGTTGAGGGTAGTGGGAGGACGGTGCAGGCAGACTCAGAGCGCCTACGGACGGGAAGGTTGGCGACACCACCTATGAGGTCTCGAGGCAACCTGGGAGTAGAGATCAGCGTTCATTCACGGACGGTGAAAGAAGTTCCGAAACTACGAGGTCCGTACCTTTGTTTACCTTCTTGTTCAACGAAGTTTGCGCCTTTGTTCGCAAAGGCCTCACGAAGCTGGAGATGGGTTAGCTTGCTGAACATGAAATTATAGCTGCTGGCTTGAGGGAAAAGTCGTTAGTACGCAAGGCTCCAAGATCATAAACAAAGTTGATAGCATTTGTGAGTAATATGCGAAGATATGCATGGTATGGAAAGATATGGGGGCAGGCTGCATATTAGCTGCACAAATGCAAACGGCAGCATTTGTGCAGCCGGGATTTAGGCGCGTTCTCGACGGCTGCGCTTGCCCCCGCAACTTGGGGACATCTCTGTGGAGGAAATCAGTTATATTATCAGAAATAGTATAGAGATATGTAGACTACAAGAGGGATCTCCAGGCAATACAAAGAGTGATCGCGTATGCAGGGCTCTCAGGTTACATCAGTAGGTGACCATGACGTCCTATCAGAGGGATTGCGAGCGAACCGCGCCAGGCGGGGTTGTGGAAGCCGGTGAGACATGAACACTAGTCAATACGCACCTCGAGCTTGAGATCCTCATCGACGCCTTCTTAAGATCCCCTGAACCCGTCGCGATGGCAGCCGCTAGCCAGGGCTCGAGGGGAACGAGATGGGCAGCGACAGATGTTGACGATGGAGGCGGACACTGGCGGTGGGCAGGAGGGGATGATGGGGGAAGGGAAGAAAGAAACGCGATCAGCAGAGCAAGGGACGCGTCGCTATATGTAACGTCGTGACTGAACGCGTGACGTCACATTTCGGGACCTTCCGAAACGGCTGAAGCAACGAGTTTCTCTTACTAGGCGCTCGAGACCGACTGTATACTAGAGTAGGTATGTATGCCTAAGGGAAGGTGTCACCCTTTCCAACTGGCTCGTTTCTTACACCTCGCTGCACATCTGCTCGCATATCCGGCCCTCGACGCACAACTGCCGCATAGATGCACCGGTTGTGCTGCACAAACGCTACGGATGTGCGACAGTGTGCGCACAACACGCATTTATTCTACGTACATGCTGAGTGGTTGCTTCGTTATGGCCACAAGTTGGGAATATAACTCGCAAATGCTATCGACTTGTTTATGATGGGGGAGCGACACCGCACTTCGTATCCAAGTCCTCTTCCTGCTGTCCGACTTTTGACCTTCGTGACTTGGCCTTTGATGAATGCTTGGTCCGCGACTTGGTCTTGGTAGTGGCCGTCGTTTTGGTCATGAGAGTCTCGCTACTCGCAATGGAAGAGAGATTCGATAACAATGCCTGGTGCCGCCAACCCCCTCGCCTCCGCCGTAGGCACCATCTGTGACGACTACGCCTGCCTTGAATGTTACCTATCCGGTGACGCTTGGCCTCAAGATCGTGAAGGAGAGTTTGAATTATTGAAATAGTCCCTTAACAGATAGGCTCAGAGTATCTCATTCATGCCCTCTGCTAGGAATCAATCCAAAGGTTCGGATCGCTGGTCTGTTCCAGGTCTACTTTCTACCTCATCCTCGAGAAACTCAGCTCGGCACATTCCAGTATTGGGGAGGAGAAAAAATGTGCATTGTAGGCCTGAACGCTCCGATGTTTGCCCAGTTTGAACTTCAGGCATCTTTGGTCCATAATGTGCCACTAATCTCGAACTGTGTGAATCGTTTGACCTAGACGACGCCTAGGGTACTGAACCCGTAAGGTAAGGTGATCTACATCTACACCCCTCGACTTCAACTCACTGGCAATGTCCATTTCCTGCGGGATAGCAAAGCGAACTTCGACTTCCTCAATACGGGCAATATTGAGTGCGCCAGAATTGCGGCTCCTCCCCACTACGAACTCTAGGAGCTGTTTCTCGGTGAAGCACAGTATTGTGGGTTGGTAACCGAATCGCTTCAACTTGGGGCATGGAACCTCAGCCGCCAGGCACTGATCCTCGCCTACTTCCGGCGTCAGAGCCACGAGAATGGCCACGGCTGCACTGGAAAGGTTCGTAACGATGTCCTTCGTGGACTCGTTAAAGGTAGGAACCCCCCCATCCAAATGCAGACTGGACAGGTTAGGCAAGCTGCCAAAGCAATGATTGATTGAAGCCATGTCGCTGAGTAGTAGGTGGCTGAATCGTAGGTCGGTTAATTGTGCCCCATAGCGGTCGATGGACCAAAGGAAACGTCGGGATAGAGTGGCTCTGCCTTCCGTGTCCGTTTTGGCGGCCAAATCTCCCAGGAAATGTAACTGCTGGAGCGATGGTAGGTCGAGGGATGAAGTCAAGGCCTCTGATGGATGTGACCCATGGAATATCAACCCCTTCAGGCAAGGGTGCCGAACACTCTCCCGCCGGTCTTGCCTAACGCTCGCAGGCAAGGCCAGCCTAAGGGAATCGTACCCAGGTCTACATTCCACCGATAGCTCCCACCTTTCCAGGCCTGGGCTCATATGAAGCAGTGACCGAACGGTGTCGGGCTCAAAGCTCTCCCCGATGTAGCTGTACCAAGGCTCTCCTTCCCCTTGGCGCCGGCTTTCCACTCCGAGTTGAAGTCCCTTCACCGCAGCCCAGTTGATGGAGAGCCCCGACCATCCCTCCCCGAGTTGAAACATGGTAAATGACCGAAGGCGTTTCCCCATGAACACACCCAGTTGGGCGAGAACAGGACCCACCATCCTCCTCGTGCTGTCTCCGATCTGGCAAGAAATGACTTCAAGCAGAGGCACGTCACCAGGTTTGATAGATACGAGCGTGTTGAGGATCGGGGGATAGGTGGTATCAATGGTCAAGTCAAGCTTCTTCCACCGAGGCGCGACCCTGCATGCGAGACTGACCAGTCCCTGGTACAGAGGGAATGCCGTCTCAGGAAGCTCCTCTCGACCCCGTGCGATAGAAACAGCATTGAAACTGAGGATAATGGACAGAGGATCCTGATTGGAGCGCTCGATCCAGAGAGCGAGGACCTCCAACAGCTGTCTAATGCGCACCTCCCATCGCCGAGCCGCTCGCTCAGCTACGTGTAGCGGATCAGTGTCGTACTTCCACGCAACGGGGTGGTCAGAGGCCACGATAGGAATCGTAGACCAGAGGGGAGGTGTCAGGAGGGCCAATCGCCTCCAATCTTGGCAAATTTGACTGGGTACGACTGTTGGAGGGCTTTCTTGCCAATAAAATGGCCGAAAGTCTTCGATATAGGTTGCCGTGTTGGATGCATGTTGGAAGATTGTTGAAAGGACGTCTTCCGGGACTCGCTTCACTGGTGCCAAAAGCGAATCGTATCGTTCGAGATCCGTCTCCAGGAGCTTGCGCTGTTGGAGGAGCTGCTCGATTTGCTGGTTGACTGAGTCGATGCGTGCTTGACAGTCCTGACGGAAGGACCGAATGCGAGGGATCTCGTCATCTGGAGGAGGTTGATTGCTGCTGGGACGTTGAAGGAAGTCGAGGCCTGAATTCATGATGAGAGTATGAAGTAGAGGAAGGGGCAGGGTAATCGATGAATATGCCTCCTGTAGATCACGCGGAGATAACGTTGGAGCCGAATCTATTATGAGAGGCACACGTCAGATGACTCCACGATTTAAGCGCCCAACGCTATGTCGGGGTTGCGCCCTTGATATCGCCTGCTCTGCGCCTTCTGCCCACATTATACACAAATGAGCTGTTCATAAATCCCACCTCGTCGTTGCTTCGTGGAGCGCCAGCTCCTCGATGCTCTCGATGTCTGTCGTGCTGGTCGTGAAGGACACGTGGGCGGTTGGCCTCGAAGGTGAGAAGTTCGTCCGGGAAGTGCAAAACCTCGTCCAGCACCCGCTTTGCTAGGCCTAGAGGAACGGTGCACGATTCCAGCACTTCTTCCTGGTCCTCCAGCGCTCCTCGAGCCCTGCTACATCCCTGTCAAGCGAATCAGAGTGGATGGCTTCCTGGACGGTCTGCCGGATAACGCAGTGGGCGGGCTGTGTAGGTAGACTGCCGCTTAGTCGGGGCCTCATGAACGCCAGAGCGCCTACGGACGGGGAAGTTGGTGACACCACCTATGAGAGCGGCACGGTCTCAAGGTGATCTGAAAGTAGAAATTAGCGTTCATTAACGGACGGTGAAAGAAGTTCCAAAGCTAGGAAGTCCATACCTTCGTTTACCTTCCTGTTCGAATCTTGACGAAGTTTGCGCCTTTGGCTCGCAGAGCCCTCACGAAGCTGGAGGTGGTTTAGCTTGCTGAACATGAAACTATAGCTGCTGGCTTGGGAGAAAGGTCGTTAGTATGCAAGGCTCCAAAACGGAGACCTTGGGGGAAAACGCGTGGACCCAGCGTGAACCAGTCGTCGTATTGCATGTACATAGGTACAGATGGGCGAAATGCATGATTGTAAAAGAGGGTGGATACGTAGAAATCAAAGGGCCGCCTCAGCTCCCAATCAGTTCCCTCCTCCTGAAACTGTTGGTCCAAGCGTGCGGGGCTTCATGTTGTGCAAAACGGCCCGAATCATCCCAACGTCGCCCTCTCCTCAGCATAAACGCCCTAACCCGACCACGACCGCTTAGTAGAGACGGACGGGCTTGCCCATGGTGGTCTTGATGTGGAGCGACTTGATGTTCTGCCAGTGCTTCTTGAGCAGGGAGACCAAGAAGTTGATGCCTGTCGGGGTGGTCAGCGAAAACCGAAACCAAAGCGAAAGGTAACACACTGAGCATGACGTTTCCGAGGACCTGGTCCTCAGTCATCTCGGCGTGGCCGACGGCGACACCCAAGCACAGCACCTTCTTGAGCTGGAACTTGATGGTCGAGCGGACCTCGGTGAGCTTGGTGTTGAGGTCCTCGGCGTGCGACACGGGGGTGGGGAACTTGCCCGCCTTGGAGAGACCGGGACCGAGCAAACGGGGGATCTGCTTGATGAGGGCCTCGGAGGCGAGGAAAGCGTCGTACTTTTTGGCGAGCTTCTTGACGAGCTTCTTGTTCTTGTTGAGCCTGCAGCCTATGTCAGAGGGGTTCCCTAGGGTGAGGAATGAAACACGCACTTCTTCAAGTCGTCGACGGACATGTACTCGAGCTCGATCTGCTTGGCACGATCGATGTCGTGGGCATCGGCAAGCAGGCAGATGGACATGCGGGGGCGGGGCACGTTGGGGAGCCTAGGCGAGATTAGATATTGTCCCGCCCAACGCCAATCGACATCTACTCACTTGACGGTGCCAGAGAAACGCTTGTCACGCTGGGGGTCGTAGTTCTTGAGACCGATCTGGAGCTCGATGGTCTCGACGAAGTTACGCTTCTTTTCGGCGGCGCCGGCGAGGACTTCCTTGACGGAACCCCGCACGCTTGCCACTGAGAGCTTGCTATTACTAGAATGTGTTCAGCACAGTGTTCACATAGCGATACGAGGACGCCTTACCTCATTTTGAGGAGGAGAGGAGGAGGACGTCGTTCAGGACAATGAGCAAGACGGTTTGGTCATTGTCAACGACGTGACGGATAGGTGTGACAGGTGGCTTGGTGTGACTGTACAGTTGTGACATGTCACATTTGACCCTAACCCCACGACCAGACTTGGGCGCTTAACTGTTTCTGAGCACTAGCGAAGGCGAATGCGAGACGGGAAGGGAAAAGATATAGCCAAATACGAGAGGTAAGATGAGGAGCCGAATATTTAAACATATTGTACTGTATTAGAAAGGAAGTGAAATGGGATACAGCACTGAATGACGACGGAACGGCCAAGGAATGGCAATGTAAACACGGGAAGGTAACATGACGGTGAGAGGGAGAAAACAGAATCCGATCCGTGATGTAGGGTAAAATAACGTGCGAAGAAGACTGCGAGCATAGTCAAAAGACGTAAGGTCATCCTCCGTGCGCTCGCGTAGACTAAATAAAGATGAGCGATCCAAAGTGGCACATGGGAACACGAGGAAGCGGTGGTGAAGTCCGCGAACCAAACAACGAGGTGATGAAAGGAAACCGAGAAATAATGAAGTGTTAATCAAGAGACGCGACGCGACGCATCCAAGCGAGGTCACGGTGGCAACGTCGGTGCGACTTCCCATTGAACCCAAGCAACACCCCTTGCTCGAAACACTATTCTTGATTGCGCCAGAGTATAGCTGCAGCTCAGGGTTAGAATAGGGCGTATACGCCTTTAAATTGAACATGATTCACGGAATATTGCGAGTAAAGTGACCTGCACGCAAATATGCAAGGACCATATAGGGAAATGAAATGTCCAAGGAATCACTCATATCCACCCAGAAGGTGCAAGGATGAGTTAGTAGTTATATGTACTAGTCGTGACGACGTTTCCGTACTGAACTGAGCTGTTGTTATGCACGGAATTGTCGACGCTGTTGTATACCGTCGTTTCGGAGCCCCAGGAATTGAGGCTCAAGTTTGACCCTGGCCGCATCATCGCCTGACCTCTGGCAGCTTCAGCTCTACGTAGAGCATTCTCTCGCATCGAGTGAGCCTTGTGATGCGCTGCGTCCAGCGTCTGCCATGGTCTATGCTCCGTGGAACAAGCTCTCTGGTGTGCCTGCTCTTCCATTCTCCGGGCCTGTTCCTCCATACGGCCCGCTTGGTCATGGATCGCTGGAACGGAGCCGTCGACGCCTTGGTCATATCCGTAGTCGTAAGGCCCGTTGTCGCCATTGTAGCTGTCCGAAGAGCTTTGGTAGTAGCTAGCGTTGTACTGTGTGTTGTCGACATAAGGTCGATCCGAGCGTGGTTGCCAGTCAGGCTGCTGTCCGTCGAACTGGTCGTACTGTGACCAAGGCGACCCATGACCCTCGTTCCAATCCTGCTGCACCTCGGAATAGTGCTGGGGGTCAACATGATATTCCTGGCAACTGGTGCGCTGGCGATAGGAAGAATCATCCTCGTAGGTCACCTTTGCTTTGCTGGAGCTCTGAGGAACAGGGAGGCGACGCTGCACTTCGGTATCCAAGTCCTCTCCCTGCTCTTCGACTTTTGACCTTCGTGACTTGGACTTCGACGAATGCTTGGTCCGCGACTTGGTCTTGGTAGTGGCCGTCGTTTTGGTCGTTACAGTCTCGCTAGTCACAGCGGAAGAGAGATTCTCTGACGATGCCTGAGCAGACTGCGACTGAGATATCTTCACCTGAACAAGGGCGTCCGTGACCGTCTCGAGATTACCCTCAATCCGATCCATCTTCGGCCCCATGACGTCAAGCATAAACCGACGCATAGCCAGAACGGACACCGTCTACAAGGGTAGTACCACCGTCAGAGTCCACATCCAAGGGCAAAGGGTAAACACAAACCGTCAGGTTTGCCCGCATCGCCTCGAACCGTGCGATCAAGACGCCAAGTCTATCCTTGCGCTTCTGAGACTGCGTAATGTACCTCTTCATAAACCCTTGCTTGCTCAACTTCGCGCAGTAGGTCTCCACATCCTTCAATACCCTGACATCTGGGTGAGTAACGGAAAGGTTTGGGGATTTTAATGACAGGCGTACGTACTCCTCTGCCTTAGCGATGTCCTCTTTAAGCCACTCGTCGTTAACGCCCTTCTCCTGTTCCCGCGTCAGGTCCTTGTGAAGGTCCACGGCATGCCCCGCGAGCAAAGCGAGCCTCCTGTCGAGGTCTTTTACTGCCTATCTAAACCGTTAGTACCCAACGCCAACTTTCGAGGCAGGGGCCACGCACCTGAACGTGTCGGTTAATCGACGAAACGATCTTCCCCAGCGCAGCCAAACCAATGATTCCTGTCGCTGCAGCTGCAGCTGCGGTAGCGGGAAGCACGACGTCGCCAGCAATTTCCAATATTGCAGTGATTGTCGATCCGTCTCCTCCAAGACCACTGTCGTCGATGGTGATCCCTGGGACACTGTCATCCAACCCAGAGGCATTCGTACTCTGCTCGGCGTATGCGGCGGTGAGGGCATCCAGAGCCCCAGCTCCTCCCCAGTCTCCCAGAGGCTCAGAGCAGTCGGGTGGGGGACAGGGCGGTGGAGCGCAGTTACCATGCATATGTGCTGGGTATCAAAGGTGAACGGACTGGGTGGATATTGTCGATGTGGGCTAAAGGTGGGGCGAGAGTAAGAAAGAATGTAAGCTCAGGGGGTGGAGCCAGTTGTCGCATTTATACCTTAAACCGAGCCATTGTGAGCATAATGCGCGGCTAATGTGGCCAGTTAGCCGGATATGGACTGTTGAATGGTCGTTCACAGCAGCACAGCCCGGGGCCTGGGGTTCCTTAGTTCCCTCGACGCGCCTTCCCATTGTAGGCACGTATCATAGTGATAGCCTACACGCCTAGCCAAGCCAGCGCTAAGACAATAGCGTGCTTCTCCCTCAAAAGTGACAGCGAGATCGGGAGGTCCGTGGCGCTTTGACCGGGCAGGCTCGGTATGGGGCCGGCATGCACGCGAAAGCAGTGCTGTGAGCTCGGATACACAGGAAAATCCGAGTCAATCCATAGTTCGAAGGCAGTGGCCCCATAGCTTGCGAAAATCCGGGAAGAATGAGTCGGAGTAGGCCCCAGTGGGTCCTTCTACAATTGTTGTGCTGAGGCGTGCGTTGAACGTGCGAAATGCAAAAGTCCAGGCACCGAGGTCCGTGGATCTTCGAGGCTTGAAAACGGCATTCACCTCCTCAGCTTCGTGGAAGATATCGGGGTCTCTCACTTGCATGAGCCCTGTATGAAATGTATCCATGTCAGGTACGTAGAATTCACAGTGTCGTTCATATCCGTCGACTTACCACCACACCAGTCCCTCCATTTGCTTCAAATATTCGTGACGTTTGAGGGCCTCGAGGTGCACTCGCTCCAATTTTCGAGACTTCGGAGGTTAGGATCTGTTAGGATCTTAGGGACAGAACGAGAACCGGTCACCGGACAGGGGTCGGCGTGGTTCAAAGCAAACCTGCAAGCCATCAACGGGATCAATTCATGGTTTTCCTTTCGACAGTCACCATCTCCGCACGGCCTGGGTCAATTCCTACCTCCCTCAGCTCTTCATTCGACCCATAATGTCCCCATAATCTATCGTCGTATAGAGGATCTAAGTACCCTGCCATCGAACGAACTCTGTTCTCCGCACCACTGGGCATACTTTCTGGGTGTCAAAGCAAACCGGCTAATCAGGGGCCACTTCTCTGGAGACTGGAGAAATGGTTTTCACCAAGCATCTTGCTCGTGCAGGTTCACAGGGCCGGTGGCGTGTAACTGGCGGGAGAAGCCCTGTTGTCAACTCGAATCGACACAACTCTTTGAACCATAAACCACCACCCACGGATCCTACGTACCTGCGTCCGCGGGATGGACCCACCGGTGTGAAGCAGGGTATCCAGCCGCTTTTGGGGTCCATGCACAAGCGGAAGTTGACCTCTCGAGTCTCTATCACACTTGTGGCAACTCTGCCGCGCCGTAGGGAAGCCACTTGCCCAGTGTCCGACATCATCGACCACCATGTGGAAAATCCAGCACTTGGTCCCTCTTGGCTCCCGTTGGTTATCCCCCAGATGGAAGAGGTTTCCGCTTTCCACCACCACACCGTTCCTTATGTCCATTGGAGCACCCACTGACCCCAACTCGACTCTGACGCAGTTTCGTCATCAGACGCTCCAGGTCCGTAGGTGTTATATCACGCCGCATCTGCTAACGACCGCTCTCAGAATAACACCACCATGGACATCATTAACAAGATCAGTAACTACAGCTCCACGTCCAATGGTGCGACTACCGGGGGCGGGGGCCTCATTAGCGGCGTCAACGAGCGATTGGGTGGTGGGAAGGCTGGGGAGAAGAGCGAAGGTGATGCCTTTCGCCCGTTCCATGGCTTCGCCCGAAGCTAACCTCGATCTATAGACATCCTCGACATCGTCCAGAAGCACATTCTCAAGCAGGATCTACAGGATAATGAGAGCGCTGCTGAGCAGTTCAAGGACGAGCGGATATCTGATTCCATTCGGAGGGCGTTTAAGCAGACGACGGGAAATGATTTCCCCGTGGATGATAAGTAGCGCAGCGTCCACGTTGTGAGGAGTACCGTACCATTGTACGAATCAGAGCTATGCCAATGCTAATGAGGTCGAAATTCATCTGACTGCCCCTAGATGAAGCCCATCAAACCCACGACGTGAACTAATATCGACAAGATAGGGTGGAGACTTTGGTCACTTTAAACCCGGCTCGTCGTGCAGCTTGGCCCCCTAGTCGAATCGGAGGAAGCTTATACGAGTCAGCTGACGTCCATATCTAGGAATGTAGGTTGGAATTGTCGTCCTATCCCCACCTGATCTACGGGGCACTCATTCCATCGATCACTCGCCAGCCTTTCTGCCACAGACCGTCATGAGCCCCGAACTCGACTTCCTCGACCATCCCAACACCAATGAAGTGCCTTCCGAAGACGATCTTCCTAGAATCCGCTCTCTGCGGTTGGAGTGTCAAGTGGAAATCGACCATATCGATAAGAAGATAGAGGAACTGGTCCAAAAACGCCTGCTTCTGGACCACAAACTCGAGCGATATGACTCACTTCTATCGCCAGTGAAGCGGGTCCCTGACGATGTTCTTTCGACCATCTTCGAGATTTTGACCTCCGCCCGGCGCCAGCATATGGACAATCTCGACACAATGGAGGCGTACGAAATCCGCCGTCATCCACCAAACTGTCATAGCTAGTCGAATTTGCAAGAGATGGCGGCAATTAGCCCTTGGAACCCCAAGATTATGGGCCACCATCGTTATCGCACCCCCTTTTCACCCCCGCACGAAGCCCTATCTCTACAAGGAGCAGCAAGACCTCCTTGACGCGGCGGAACAGGATTGGGAAGCGAAGGTGAAGCAGCTGCTTGAGATCATACTACCCCTTTGGATCGAGCACTCCAAGGAACATCTTTTATCCGTTGTCATCAGGCTGAAAGACATCAACAACGGTACGGACGGCGAATGGGAAGGGGACGCGGCCTCGGTTGCGGCCTCCTCCCCTTTGTATGTGGCGCTGGTAAATTTTGCATGCACTGTCGCGCACCGCTGGAAGAAGGTCGACCTGGAGCTTGCCCTCGACAACCCTGCCACCGTCGCCGGGCTGCTGGCACTTGCACCAAGCGACGTTGCCCACCTCGAGGGCATCTCCATCCGGACAATTAACGGCCATCTCCCACGAAGTCGGCCTTTCAATCCTCCAGACTTGTTCATGGGTCAGAGCATCCGCTCACTTACCATGATCCAAACCTATGAGGCGTGGACACAACTGGCCGTGAACTGGACAGCACTGAGGGAGCTAAATATTGGGGTGACGGGCAGAAGTGCGGTATCTGGAGGGACGCTGGGTAGTTCCGCAGAGAGGCTGCTGGGGCCTTGCGAAATATTGTTCCTACTCCGGACGTGCCCAAACATGGAACAATGCGAGGTTTCCGCAACATCCGTTGACCACGAAACTACAGATTGGCGGGCGGCAGCAAGGTCGGAGCAGGAGCATGGGAGAAGCGTTCGACACCCTCATTTGAGGAGCCTGACCTTTCACGGGTCACACCCACCGGAGCAGCTGCTTTCATCACTCAATCTCCGTCGCTCCAGCTGTTACACTTTCTGGGGCTCCACTTTGACAATATACAACCACAACACAGGCGAATTCACTCTCAACGTCTCATGTACGCTGTTGATCGTTTTGGCTCACAATTGACCGACCTTCGATTCAGCCTTCTCGTGCCCTTCGAGAGCACCGACTCGATTTCGTGGTGCTTTCAGAATCTCCCTCATCTAGTCAACCTTCACCTTCGCGGTCCTACCCCTAAGTTTCGACCATTCAGCAGAACTGAACTCGAGGAGGTGGGAAGTGCGGCCACGTTTTTGCTCAAGCTTCTGACGCCAGAAGCTGACGAGGAGGGCAGGGCATCGAACATCCCACCCTGTCCCAACTTGAAGCGATTCGCGTGTTACCCCATGATAAAGGGCTTCACGGAAGGCCTGCTCCTGAACTTCATTGTAGGGAGGAGCCTGGCAATCGGCGAGAATATTGCGCGGATCAAGGAGGTGGATGTCGCCTTTGGGACTAACCAGGAGATGGAAATTCCTCGTGAGTTGACGGGGAGGGGTGTCGATGTCGACCACCTTACGCTACGCGTTCAGTACACCAATCATGCCTAGCTCGGGGCTGGGCTTTTCTGTACCGTGTAACGATGTACCAGCCAACAATGTCTATATCCCGGCCTTGAGCGTCCGTAAGCTCACCCATGCAAAAGACATTCTGATCCAATCCCTTTGTGGTATATATCAAGTGCCGCAGATATTACGTCTCACCCTTCGATGGACCGTGCGCGATAGTAGATACCGGCGAGGTTGCGAAGCAGCTGTGGCGCCTCCCCAACTTGTTTCAATGCCCGTCTGCGGGTCGGAGGTGTGGGGCTGGCGATATCCACGGGGACATCCTCGAAACTCCAAATAGCCTTGGGCGCTTAACAGATGGAATCATCTGACGTCGGCCTTAGAAATAAATTCGGCTCTAACCTTATCTCCGCCTGATCAGGGGAAGTTATACTCATCGATTACCCTGCCTCTCCCTCTGCTTCATACTTCCATGATGAATTCAGACGTTGACTTCCTTCAGCGTCCCAGCACCAATCAACCTCCTTCAGACGACGAGATCCCTCGCATTCGGTCCTTCCGTCAAGATTGTCAAGCACGCATCGATTCAGTCAACCAACAAATTGAACAACTCGTCGAACAGCGCAAGCTACTGGAGGAGGACCTCAAGCGATACGATTCGCTTTTGGCACCGGTGAAGCGAGTCCCAGAGGACGTCCTTTTGACAATCTTTCAACACACATCCGCCATCTGCACCGGCGTCGAAGATTTCCGGTCATGGCATTGGCGGAAAACCCCTCCATCAGTTATACCTAGTCAAATTTGCCAAGAGTGGAGGCGATTGGCTCTCCTTACACCGGTCCTCTGGGCTACCGTTGCTGTCATGCCCCCTGACTACCCCCTGCGCACGATGCTGAGCTCCGAACCACCACACGTAGTTGAGATAGCGGCGCGACAATGGGAACTGCGCATGAAGCAATTGTTCCAAATCCTGTCCCTGTGGATCGAGCGCTCCAAGCAAGACCCTTTGTCCGTCATTCTCAGATTCAACGTGTTTCGCAGACAAGGGGGGCAGGGACAGGCGATTTCAGAAACATCCTCCGTTCAAGTTCTCTATCTGGAGCTGGTTAGTCTCGTATGCAGGGTCGCGCCTCGTTGGAAGAGCCTTTACTTGAACATTAATCCCAACAATACCACTATCCTCGACATGCTCACCGCTCTCAAATCCGACGACGTACCTCTTCTCGAAGCCATTTCTTTCCGGACAGACGCGGTCTCGGGAGCGTGGAATCCTGTTTTTGCCCCTCCAGGCTTATTCATGGGGAAGCGCCTCCGCTCGTTTGCTATACTTCAGCTCGACGAGTCGTGGTCAAGGCTCTCCATCAACTGGGCGGCGGTGAAGGAGCTACAACTCGGGGTGGAAAGTCGGTGGACGGGGGAGGAAGGAGAATTGTATAGCAACATTGAGAGGAACTTTGGGCCATATTCCATTCGGTCACTGCTGCACATGTGTCCGAACCTGGAACGATGGGAACTGTCAGTGCAATCCAGCAACAGGGACGACTCCCGTTGGCCAGCCTTGCCTGCGAGCGTCAATCAGGACCCCCGGGAGCATGTCCGGCACAGTCGGCTGAGGACCTTGGTATTCCATGGGTCACAGCCATCGGAGGCGCTGACTTCATCCCTCGAGCTACCTTCGCTCCAGCAGCTACACTTCCTGGGCGAGTTGGTCGCCCACACGGACCCGGGAGGGAGAGCCACCCTATCCCGACGTTTCCTTCGGTTCGTCGACCACCATGGGTCACAAGTAACCGATCTACGATTCAGCCATCTGCTCCTCGGTGACGTGGCCTCCATCACTCAGTGCTTTGCCAGCTTCCCTAACCTCTTGAGTCTGCATTTGGATGGGGGTGTTCCCAGCTTTGACGAGTCCACGAAGGACGTCGTTACGAGCCTCTCCAATGCGGCCGTGGCTATACTTGTGGCTCTGACGCCAGAAACGGGCGAGGGTCGATCGCCAGTGGCTGAGGTTCCTCTCTGCCCCACATTGAAGCGATTCGTGTATCAGCCCACGATACGCTGCTTCACAGAAACTCAGGTCCTCGAGTTCATTCTCGGGAGGAGCCGTACTACCGGCCCACTCAATAGTGCCCGCATAGAGGAAGTCGACGTTCGCTTTGCTATCCCGCAGGAAATGGACATTCCCAGCGAGTTGAAGTCGAGGGGTGTGGACGTGGATCATCTTACGTTGCGGATTCGGTACCCTAAGCCTCGTGACGCTCAATCGCGTCAAGTTGTCGTGCTTCAAGATTAGTGATATCTCAATAAAATACGCCATGTTTATCTGGGAATTCTTTAGACAATTTAGCCCTGTTGTCTCTATGTTGAAGGCATCGATCGACATTTTGTGCGGGAAGAGTAGTCTCGGAGTTGGCTGACCGAGTAGGATCTCAGCAGCGACCTTCCCTCAGTTGAAACGGTGAGTTTCATTTCATATGGCGGTAGGATGGATGTATAGCTTGACCATACCCTTCAATATGCATATACCGGCGTCTCCCGGCCTCCGGTCCACGCCTTCTATTTGTTCCTTGACGCTGTATGGGCTGTGGGGAGATATATCAATATACCGTGCCCTACCGTTACCAACATTTGGCCTCCCTGATCAATCTGAGTCAACTGCTTCGACCCGAGGTAGAGCCTGTCATGAGCGCCTCACAATTCATTTGGCCATTGAATTAGGCAGTGGTCGAGACGACTTACCTGGAATTCATTTGGCATTAAGCGCCCGGGGCCTGCCACGGCCACGTCAACTGCGTTTCCTTCCTGACGCACGCCAAGTTGCGATCCAGCACATTTGTATCTGACTGATTTGTGAAGACGTTCTAGACCTGTGGCAGCGATAAGCGACCAGAACATCAGATGCAGTTTCATGGTACGGAAGACTCTGAACAAACTAAGCGCCCATCCCGAAGGAGCCTGGGACATCAGGTGCAGTGGCAACAAAAACATTGAAAGGGGCGCTACGTGTACTCCCTGTACAATTGAACCACTGACAAATTTACAGGGCCCTAAAAGTGACCTTGGAGGGCTTGTGTCCAACACTTCACCCGTGCCCAAAACTTGTCCAGGCCTTATGTATCGGTAAGTCGCAACTCTCGGTCGATATTTCGAATGGCCGCTGCTGGGTCACATATTTTCGTCATCTCCAGTGGTTTCGGGACTCCTAGGGACACACTTCGCACGGCCAAAATGCTTTTGAGGACTACCCTCTGGATGGTTCGAATCGAGGAGGTGCGTGCGTGGGAAGATCATGCGGAGGCAGTTTGTCGCGTCCTCCACTCTCCTGGTCAGCGGTGAAGAATCAACCACGACGACGACGAGCGGAATGAGTGTGAGTGCATCGTTGCGAACAGCGAGCAGACGTGTTAACTTCCGACGCCAGGCCTTCACAGTCTCACAAGCGATGGACGAGGATATCCTCAGCGACGTCGTGCCCAGTAACATCGTGTCGCGTCAGGTATGCACTCGACAAATTGGTGTGGGGTGAGGGCTGACGGTCATTTTTCTCCCATTTCTTAGCCCAGTCAGGGCGCTGACGGCGAGAGCGAGTACGACGACGAGCCGATGGAGGAGGACGAGCTCGAGAGCGAGGTCGAGGTACGTTCTGCCATTCATGTTCAGTTTGACGCCCAACACTGACTACATTCTAGGAGGAACAGGCCCCCTCGACATCGAAGAAGATTAAGAAAGAGGCCAAGCAGAAGCAGAAGCAGAAGAGGAAGGCCGACGAGGACGAGTTGAATGCGAAGAGGCAGGCTATGGACAAGGCCAAGGTGTGTGCATCGTGCTTGAAAGAGTGCCTCGTTGCTGACGGGTCTTCAGATTGCCGACGCTGTGAAGCGGTACTCGTTCCTCCTTGGACAGACCGAGCTGTTCAAGCATTTTGTCGACATCCAGGTTCGTGCAACTGCGTCCTGTTTCGCTCGACTTGGGCTGACGTTTTGCAGAGAGCGCGCGACCCTGAATATGCTGCGATTATGGACGCGACGCAGCAGAAGGGTAAGGGCCGTGGTCGGAAAAAGGCCGTGTAGGTGCAATTTTTGTCTGTGACGCGGCGTTGGACTCATTTGATCTCGAAGGGAACCGGGAGCGCGGCACAGGAAATCGGAGCGGGAGGAGGACGAGGAGCTGTTGAAGGAGAACGAGAACCCGGACGAGGAGGACCAGCCATACGTGTTCGAGGAGTCACCACCCTGTACGCCTACCCCTTTCCTCCCTCTTGACCGCGCTAACGAGATTTGCAGTCATCAATGGGTTGATGCGACCGTACCAGCTGCAAGGGCTGAACTGGATGGTTTCGCTGCACCACAACGGGCTGAACGGTATCCTCGCCGACGAAATGGGGCTGGGGAAAACCCTCCAAACGATCTCGTTCCTGTCCTACCTCAAACACATCCGGGGCACCGGCGGCCCGCACCTCGTCGTCGTCCCCAAATCGACGCTGCAGAATTGGAAGCGCGAGTTCGAGAATTGGAGTCCGACTTTCAACGTCGTCGTCCTCACGGGAACCAAGGAGGAGCGTGCCGAGATCATTGCGACCCGCCTCATCCCGAGCGACTTTGAAGTCTGCATTACGAGCTACGAGATTTGCCTAATCGAACGCGGGGCATTGAAGAAGTTCAGCTTCGAGTATATCGTCATCGACGAAGCCCACCGTATCAAGAACGTCGACTCTATCCTCTCCCAGATCGTCCGCTCCTTCATGTCCCGTGGAAGACTCCTCATCACCGGCACACCGCTCCAGAACAACTTGAAGGAGCTGTTCGCGCTGCTCAACTTTATCTGCCCGGAGATTTTCGTCAACTACGAGGATTTGGACCTTTTCCTGCATAAGGATACGGGAGGGGGAGAGACGGAAGAGGATAAGAGCAAGAAGGTTGTCGAGGCGTTGCATAAGATTCTGCGGCCGTTCTTGCTCCGTAGGGTGAAGAGCGATGTAGAGAAGAGCTTGCTGCCCAGTACGTTGCTCTCCCTTCCTCGCCGCCTCAGGTTTGGCGTTACTGACGGCTTCACTCAGAGAAGGAAATTAACATCTACGTCGGCCTTTCCGACCTCCAGCGCAAGTGGTACCGGAGCGTGCTGGAGAAGGATATCGATGCTGTTAACGGTCTGACGGGCAAGAAGGAGGGCAAGACGAGGTTGATGAACATCGTCATGCAGGTACGTACCCTTTCCTACTCCCATCCGCCTCCGCCCTATACTCTTTCCCCTTACAACCCGTCTGGTGTAATCAACGGACTGACGCCTCCCTCCCCCAGCTCCGTAAAGTAACCTGCCACCCGTACCTCTTCGACGGCGCCGAGCCCGGCCCACCTTACACCACCGACGAGCACCTCATCACCTCCTGCGGCAAGATGGTCATCCTCGATAAGCTGCTGAAGAGCATGAAGGAGAAGGGTTCCCGTGTCCTTATCTTCAGTCAGATGAGTCGCCTGTTGGACATCTTGGAAGATTTTTGTTTGTTCCGTGGATACAGTACGTCTATCCCTCTCATCCCAAGGCCCCCATCACTGACTAGTATAAACAGAATACTGCCGTATTGACGGAGGAACGGCGCATGAAGACCGTATCACCGCCATCGACGAGTATAACAAGCCCGACAGCGAAAAGTTCATTTTCTTGTTGACGACCCGCGCGGGTGGGTTGGGCATTAACTTGACCACTGCCGACGTTGTCGTCCTGTACGACAGTGACTGGTACGTCTCCCCCTTCCCTTTTCCTCGTTCCTTCCTCCCCCTTCCCGGCTATCCCTTACTCAACCACGCTTAACCCTGAATGCCGTCTGACTGACACTTTCTCTAGGAATCCTCAAGCCGATCTGCAGGCGATGGACCGTGCGCATCGTATTGGGCAGAAGAAGCAGGTCTATGTCTTCAGGTTCATTACCGAGGGTAGTGTCGAAGAGCGGATGCTAGAAAGGGCGGCGCAGAAGCTTAGGCTGGATCAGCTCGTCATCCAGCAGGGGAGGGCTCAGCAGCAGGCTAAGAGTATGTCTTTTACTGCCTCTTTCGAATATGTCGAGGCTGGCTGGCTAATGAAGTCTATCTATCTGCAGCTGCGGCAAATAAGGAGGAACTCCTCGAGATGATCACCCATGGCGCGGATAAGATCATTAACTCTGCGGACCAGTGAGTCTTCCCGTCGCCCGTCGTCTATCCCGCCGGTACTGATGACGACGGTTTGTGTAGAATGATGATCGACGATGACATCGACGCGATTATCGGCCGCGGTGAAGAGCGTACGGCGGAGCTGAACAGCAAATATGAGACGTTGAACTTGGAGGATCTGAGTAACTTCAAGAGCGATGCGAGCGTGCAGCAGTGGGAGGGTGAGGACTTCCGTGGTGGAGCTGTGAGTGTTTCTATTGTCACTTATCATATCCTACGTTTCTGACAATTCTTTCTCCCTTTCCCTTTACCCTTCCCGTTCCTGTCACCGATTCCGCTACCATCCCGCTACGGTCCTTATTCCCGACACCTAGCGCAAGCAACTCAACTTCAACATCCTCTCCCTGTCGAAGCGAGAGCGTAAGAGCAACTACTCCGTGGACAACTACTTCAAGGATACCCTCAGGGCTGGAACGAGCAAGACCGACAAGGCGCCGAAGATCCCGAGGGCACCCAAGCAGATTACCATCCAGGACTTCCAGTTCTTCGATCCTCGGCTTATCGAGCTCCAGGAGCGGGAGATCGCCGTGCACAAGGTACGCTCAATGCCTTCCTTTATGTTTCCCCCTGGACTTGGGCTGACAGTCTGACGTAGCGGAATAACAACATCCAAGCCGCGCCCAGGGACCCCCTGCCTGACGATACGCCTGAGAAGATTGAGGAGGACCGGCTCGCTGCGCAGAAGTTCATCGATGAAGGTACGCTGACCGCCCCTGCAGGTTGATGACGTGGCACTCATACTCCCGCTCTTTAGCTGAGCCATTAACGGAGGAAGAACAGGTACTCAAGGATGAGTACATTGCTGGCGGTTTCCCTGATTGGAGCAGGCGAGACTTCCAGCAGCTGGTGAGGGCTCTGGAATCTTACGGATGGTTCGTACCCTCCACCCTGATCTGATGACCCGCGTTGGCTGACCCCGTTTGGCGTGATAGGGACGAGGATATGGAGGTATATTCGAACGAGATTGGCGACAAGTCGCCTGAGGAGGTCGAATTGTACTACACCACGTTCAAGGAGAAGTGGGTTGAGCTTCCTGGTACGTTTCTTCCCTCCCTTCTGCTTTATAGGATCATCACTCAACCCATCTAGAATACGCCCGTATCGACGCCCGTATCAAGGAAGGTGAAGCCAAGCGCAACAAGCGCCAAAACCTCGAGAACCTCCTCAAGCAAAAGATCAACTCTGTACGGTACCCCATGCAAGAGCTCGAACTCAACTACCCTACGACCAAGGGCAAAGTCTATTCCGAGGAAGAGGATAGGTACCTCCTCTGCCGCCTCCACCACTACGGCATGCAGCTCGACGATGTCTATGAGCGGATGAAGAGGGATATCTCGGAGTTCCCGGTGTTTAGGTTCGATTGGTTCTTCAAGAGTAGGAGTACGCAGGAACTGCAGAGGAGATGTAATACCCTCTTGAGTATGATTGAGAAGGAGGCGGAGCAGGCGAGGGCGGAGGAAGCTAAGAGCAAGGGGCCGAAGGGGAAGGTGAGTTCGACCTGCTTGTATGAATGAATGATAGGTTTGCTGACGTGGCGGTCTATAGAAGCGGGGCATTGACCAGGTGCAAGAACAGGACAAGATGGCCGATGCTAGTCGGTCGGTGACTCCTTCCGGCGTCGCTAGTGCTTCGACCGCGTCGGCTAAGACGAAGAAGAAAAAGGGCGGCAAGTAGATGCATTGCCCGTCCTTTCATCGTTTCTTTCCTCGTTTCTTCTTGCTGTTGTTCTATCTATCGTCGTCCTTCTCTCTTCCCACCCATAGATGACCTGATTATCGTATTCGACCTGTACATTTCTTTTTTCTTGTAATGCCTCATTGAGGCTTCATGTGTATTCCATGACATGGTCTAATACCTCTGACCAACCCCTCATCCCGATCTCAGTTCCCTGGGTGCATGTCGGCCTTCCCAAGGCCCAGCAGATGGGTTTTCACGAGGTGCTTTGAAGGTGGGTACCTTGTAGACTTTCGCAAGCCCCTTCACTCGATTTGGAGGGTGTTGCATGACTTCGATTGGGGTTGAGGTGAGTCCTCTTTGATTACCTGCAGTGCCAAGCAAGCAACTGAACCTGATTGAGATTAGGGTGGCACTCGCGCGGGAGCGTACCCCACACCGGGGTCGACTTCAGTTGACCACGGTTGCCCGTGTTATTGGTCGCGTTGCGCACCCGCGCGTTCGCCCTCCCACGCGGGGACCTTCCCAATTGATTCAAGCGTTCGAACTCAAGCCTCTTCCCCGGTTGCCTGGCATCTTGGTCGCATTCCCGCGCCAAATCGACCATCTCGTTAAGCAGACCCGAGGCTCGGTCGTCCTCAGGTGTCCTCCCTCAAGCAAACCCAGGCATACTCATCCAAACTTGGAGATGGTATGTGGGGTATCGATCGGTTGCTAACAGTGAAATACGACCCCGTTCTCATGGCAAGCCGCCCGGCCTCCGTCCTCTGACCAGTGGTGGCGTTGTGTGGGGTTCCCTCTCCAGGAGGCCGTATGATGTCATTGGACCCGATCCCAACCATGCCGTTGACCCAAGGAAGTGAAACACAGGCAAAAACACGAATCTGGTTTCTCGTAGCGCCCATGCCAGCACCCTGCTGACCTACGACCTGCGACTCCGTTCTCACAGGTGAGCCTCCTGATGGTCCCGCGGTGTCAAGTTTGAATGCCGTTTTCTTTCATAAGGGTGGTCTAGAAGGACGAATGCCGGTCACCCCACCCCGAATGCCCTTTCGTTTTGCAGGAGCAGGTCTGAAGACGTTCGCTTGATCTGACGAAGCGTGTTAGACATTGGACCACTGACCGTGTCTCGGGCACGGCGGAACGGTTTGGAAGAAATTTTTGGGGTCGACCCGATCGGCGGTGGATCACTCGACATCAAGGCTTCGAGGGCGAAGTTGAATACCGGATACCTTCCTTCGTTTCTACCCCATCGACTACCGCACATCGGCCGCTGGGTGGTTGGGCCCTTCCGCTCCTTTCCCTCTCCCGAAGATGGCCGTCGACGTCGGGCTCAGCTTCGGGGCCCTCTTGATTGGGGGTCTGTTCGCCGTGTTGTACGTCCTCTCGAGGTCTTGACCGCCCATGATGCTGACCCAACCTCTGTCCATAGGTTTTGCGGTCTCACCCAGGCGCAGACTCTCCTCTACTTCAAGCTGTTCCCTAACGATAGGACGTTTATCAAATCTCTCGTGCGTCTCATGAATTTGGCCCGCTATGTTGTGCTGATCGCCTCCTGAAACTCAGGTTCTGTTCATCTGGTACGAACCGTGTCGTCTGCCGAAGCTGTCCTCTTGAGACTCACCCTCTTCCCCTCCAACAGGACACTCGACACCCTTCATTCTGCCTTCATAATGACCGCTCTCTGGGACCACTTCATTGACAACTTCGGTGACGCGCAGCGCATCGACGCAGTGCCATGGTCTTTGGGGGTGCGTATCTTCTCGATATCCTCCACATGTTTTCACCCTAACAACTATCGGACATCTAGCTGACTATTGCCACCACCGCCGTCCTGACTTTCTCCGTTCATTGCTTCCTCATATACCGTATTTTCCAACTTTCTAAAGGGAAGTATTGGCTATGCGGACCACTGGTGCGTCCCTGCTTCCATTTCTCTCTCCGTCGGCCTACTAACCACCCTTTCCCTCCAGTTTGCCCTAGCCGCTACTCGACTCTGTACGTCCTCCCTTCTCTTCCCTGATTTGGAAGGCCGGCGTTCTGACCCTTTTTCCACCCCAGCTTTTGCATGCCGTGAGCTCCTCCCACATTTCCATATTCACGATCTGTGACCTAATTTCGGCCTCCCACCTTGCCCCACCCATACATCGGCACCCGCCTCTCAGTCACGACCTCAAAACTGTACGTACCCGAGGTTACCGCTTCCATTTTTCATCACACTAACGCCCAATATGGATAGGGTTCAACTCAAAAGTCTCGCAGCATTCGTTCATGCATTCACCTGGTCGTTCACCACTGGACTCGTCATCTCGACCGCCCTCGACATATTCATCACCGCTTCGCTGGTCATCCTCCTCCGCCGACGGCACCAAGAATTCTCGCATATGAACAGGGTCCTGGACGCGCTGGTGCTGTATACCTTTGAGACTGGCGGGGTGACGATGGTTGCAACCGCCGTCTGCCTGATCACCTGGTTGACGATGCCTGAAAACCTTATCTTTATGGCGCTTCACTTCATCATTAGCAAATGTTCGTACCTTTTACCCTCATACCCTTCACCAACCGCTGACACCCCTCTATTACGCAGTCTATGCTAATTCCCTCCTCATTACCCTCAACACCCGTGCAAACCTCAAGCAGTCTAGCTTCCATGCGCATTCAACAGACTTCTCGCGGGGTACACACGCCAATATTCCCTTCCCCAATGCTCTATCCCCGAACAGCAACAATCTCTATCAGAACGTCGAGGACCTTTCCTCCAAGCACAAGCCCCGCTCCTCCTCCCGAAAGCTTTCGCGGTTCTCAGTAGACCTGGGGTCGCAAATTCGCGGCCACCTCACCTCCGCCAACATCGTAGACGTCGAGCATCAGCAGAAACTTAGCGATGTCGTGAGCTTAGAAGAGTTGCCATACTCGAAGGCTTCTAATTCAGGTGTTCACATTAGGGTAGACATTGACAAAACGACCGTGGTGGACCTTGGGGACACCAGTGATACTGACGGGTTCAGTGAGGGTGGAAGTAGCAAACGGACCGGTTTGGGCCCAGGGTTTGTATAACGGACTATAGTTTCTTTGTATGATACCCTCTCAATGTATGTTTTATACGGCACTCACGACCTTCTTTACCTTGCTTCTACTGCCAGGTCTAAGATGGACGACCGAGTCGACTCACTGGCCGTTCATCGCGCTATTCACACAACATCTCCGCCATCATCTCCAGGCTCAGACATCTGACTTCAAGAGGGAGGAAAACGTCTATAGCGACGAGGAGCACAGGTTTCTAGGTCCGCCGGAATATTCCGTCCGAGAATTCCTGATCTCTGAGCGCCTATCGCTCTTGACATCATACCCCCATCATCTCCGCTGAACGCCTATGCCAGCCAAATACCAGGTCCCACCCCCCTTCCTCCTTGAATGCACAGCATACTGAATTCTTCAAGTAGATATTACCTGGGTTCTTCTCTCAAGGAATCGAGATCCCCTCCCCTGACTCTGGAGGCGTTGCCCAGAAGGCCACCCATACCCAATCGACCCTTCTTACCCACACTACGACGACTGCCGTCGAGCAAGTTCCCCCTCGGTTCGGTCTCAACGACGACTCCCCTGACCGATGGACGAGGTTGAGAGTAAAGATCGCTGAGATCAACTCAACCCTGTCAACGCAAGCTGCTGAGGAGAGTGACCTCGGAGTAGCTCGAGATGTCCGGTTGACAGTAGGGTGCAAGCTGCTGCTCCTGGTCAGACATGGGGAGGGATATCGTGCGCACTTCAGTCTCCTTTCACTGTCGCAGAAGCACTGACAGTATTCGACGCCCGGCAGATAATGTCGCGGAGGCAAAGTACGGGACCCAGGCCTGGGACGAGTAAGTCCTGAAAGGTTCCATCCATGAATATACAAACTGACCTCCTGCGCAGGTACTGGTCCGTGCTCGAAGGAGATGGGGAGCTCGTGTGGGGACGTGAGTCGGTACTACTCTCCCCCGGATGCGTCAGGGTTAATTACCTTTCTTTTACGCTGTACAGCGGATCCCTTCCTTACCCCCAAGGGCATCGGTCAGGCTCAACGCACAAGGGAAGTCTGGGATCAAGAGCTCCAGCACGGGCTGGAGCCTCCAAGCAAGATATTATGCAGCCCCCACTCTCGAGCCTTGAAGACGTGCGAGATCGTCTTCGATGGATACCTCGCGGATGGGAGAGTAACTGTTGTCGAGGTTCGCAAACTCCCCTGGGGTCCCTCAACTTCTGCACGCTTCTCCATGAAGCTTATGTACCCAACAGAATTGTCGGGAGGAGAACGGTGTCCATACCTGCGACAAGCGCCGCCCAAGGTCATTTATTGAGGCAAATTACCCAGAGTTCGACATTGAAAGTTCGCTCACCGAGGAAGATGAACTGTGGAATGGGGAAGTCAGAGAGACAAAGGCTGAAGTGGCCGCCAGGGCGAAGGGCGTCATTGAGAGAATTTGGCAGGAACGACCGAACGATTGGT
This sequence comes from Coprinellus micaceus, assembly GCA_951394405.1. Lineage (NCBI taxonomy): Eukaryota > Fungi > Basidiomycota > Agaricomycetes > Agaricales > Psathyrellaceae > Coprinellus > Coprinellus micaceus. Next base: position 5,171,073 of record OX596335.1, on the reverse strand, counting down.
GTAAGTATCAACAATTTGAAGTCTACTCGGGCACTGATGTTGGGGCGATTAGTCGTCGCGGTGACCGCACATAGCGGATTCATCAATGGTGTGCTCCTCGCACTGGACTCAAAACCATATCCCTTGCCTACAGGAGGTACGTACTCCGGTTTTCATATATATCTCCATCCCCTCACAAACTCGCGATTACAGGCGTTCTTCCGCTAGTTATTCGACAAGTTGTCTGAGTAGCTACCAATACTAGATCGTACCTCCGTACGCCGATACCACTCCCTTTAAATGCTGTGGTATATCAAACCCTACTTGGAGACGTTTCTCGTCCCCAAGACCCTTTCCCCTCGAAAATTTGTCGGCAGGGTTGCTTCCACCTGCTATCCAACGTGGGACTAGGACCATGCCATGTTCGTCGCACATTAGCCCTATCCTCTCCAACCCTTGTTTCATGAGCGGCTTCGTGGAGCCTGCTTTACCCCAGCACCTAGGGTCCACTGTTCCGACAACCCTTTCCAAAACATCGACAACTCCCCGGTGGTCACAATTGACGATGACGCGAGGGCCAGTCCGTTCCATCTCGACAGCTGCACACAGCGCTAGCTCCACCCCTGTAAGCTCGCCCCAACTGGAGTATATCTCTCCGGTGGGTGGGTGCTGCGGCAATGTGGACGAACGAGTCCATCTCCAGGCCTGCCACGCCCCCCCTATAACCATCCCAACACCCCACGCCGATGCGTCGACGTATATCTCAAGCTCCCGGTTCCCGGGATTTCCTAGTGGCGTGATAGTTCGTATCCCTGCCAATAGTCCCGTCTCCCAATGCCTCGCAATTCGTGAGGGAGTGGACTGCGCTTTTGGATGCGATTTGTTGAAGAACGGGAGCGCCCTCGGAGCGTTTCTGAAAGCCATTGCGGGTGTACCGAATCGAAAAACGTTCACCGAGGGCTGTACAACGAGTGCCTTTATACTCATTTGTGTGCGCGGTAGAGCTTTGGCACGGGGATGTAATCGTATTGTGTCGTATGTGGCACTCCTGTTCTTCTGCCTGAGCGGGTATCGATGCAAATAGACTCTTCCGCGAGCTCCAGCATGCCCCATACTCGGGGATGGGGCGGGCAGGAGGATAGAAGCTGCCTATTCCTGGGGCTCAATATTTTGGGACATCGTACGTAAAATGGAAACCCTAGCTGGTGAGAAGCCCCGATGAGGTCCCCGTTGGGCGGTTAACAGAGGTCATCTGACGAGGACCCCCCGGCGATAGACTCAATTCTTACCCTACCTTCACGGCGTAATCTACGGGAAGACCCGATCTGTGACTCGTGCCGGGGTTCGATTTCATCGATCATACTTCCTGGGATCTAGCTGTAAGTACCTTATCCCTTACCTCCCGCCCCGCTTTCACTCTGACAACCATGTCATCCGAACTCGACTTCATCGAAAACCCCAGCAGTAATCAGGCTCCTTCCGAGGTTGAACTCCCTCGCATACGCTCCTTGCGTGCGGAATGTCAGGCTGGAATCGACTGCCTTGACAAGGAGATCGAGGAACTGGTAGAACGACGCAAGCTCCTGAAGAAGAAGCTGGAAGGATACGACTCGCTCCTTTCCCCCATCAAACGGGCCCCTAGCGACATCCTATCCACGATCTTCGAGCTAGTCACGGACGTTGGGACAGGGGAGCAGCAGCTTCCGACCGTTTTGCCCAGCCGCATCTGCCAGAGCTGGAGGAGGATGGCGATCGAGTCACCCAAGCTTTGGTCCACCATCCGCATCACGCCACCCGTCCACCCCTCCACCACGGGAACGTACAAGGAAGACCCAGTTCTGTTAGGAGATGCAGTTAAGAGGTGGGAGAAGAATATGATGCGGTTATTGGATGTGCTCCGTCTGTGGGTTGAGCGCTCCGAGGTCTCCCCACTGTTTATCGACATCAAGTTCGACACAATCAACCAAGCGATTCGAAGTAGGTGGGGTGAAGAAGACCGTTCTGCAAAGGCGCTGCCACTTTACATCGGATTCATCCGTCTGGTGTGTAATGTCTCGCGCAGATGGAAAGCTGTGAAGTTGGACATCCGGACACCGACTGACCACCATGCCATTGTCAGTGAATTGCTCGCACTCCGGCCGGAGGATATACCTCAGCTAGAAGCCATCTGCTTCCAGACGAGCGACGAGCGCAGCCACCTCTCGCTTACACTACCTGAGCTACTCGCGGCGGGGTCGCTCCGTTCGGTCATTCTCATTCATCTCGACCACCCATGGACCCAGCTACCTATACGGTGGGCCGGGCTGGAGGAATTGCGCTTTGGAGCGGCTGGGAAATGGATGGAAGTGGGCGAACAACCGGGTAGCACAATTTACAAGGCTCTGGGACCTCGTGGCTTCCTCAAGCTATTAACCGCGTGTCCCAGGCTGAAGAGATGTGAACTTGCTGTCAGACCTGTGGACGAGGACGACCGGGATTGGCAAACGCCGTCCAACCCCCTCTGGAAGGAGGACATCGTGGTGCAACTCCCTTTCCTACGTAGCTTGAAGTTCCATGGGTCGGTGCCTGTAGAGGAGGTAATGTCGTCCCTCGACCTTCCTTCCCTGCAGCAGCTCCATTTCCTGTCAGGCTTCGTGGGCGAGGTTGGCGAAGCGACGCAGCCAGTCCTCGGCCAGCGTTTCATCCACTCAGTCAGGCGCTTTGGTTCGCAGCTGACTGATATCCGGTTCAACCTCCTACTCCTTGAAAGGGAGGAATATGTTGTCCGCTGCTTGGAGAACTTGCCCCACTTGCTCAGTCTTCAACTAGACTGCAGCTCGCCCACACACTGTGGTATCCCCAAAGCCGCCCATCAAAGCTTCCAAGCCACGAGCACGATGTTGCTTACGGTTTTGACGCTCACCGGAGACGGAGAGGGGGAGGTGCCACGGAACCCTCCCTTGTGTATCAAGTTGGAGCGGTTTGCGTGCACGTTGCACTTGGCGGGGTTTACAGAGGGTCAGTTGGTGAACTTTATTAGTGGGAGGAGGCAGCAAGGAGGTACACCGCTCGTTTCGAGGATCAAGGAGGTGGACGTCGCCTTTGGCACTCTCCAGGGAATAAATATCAGGGATGAGCTGGAGGGGAGAGGTGTCGATATCGACTATCTGTCCCTACGAGTCAAATACCCTACATTCAGTCATCATAAAAAAAGTCGATATCATTTGTGGATGATATGCCCAGCATGTGTACATGACGCAGCATTCACTCAGCATTCAGGTAGAATAAATGCGTGGTGTGCGCATAGCGTCGCATAGCGGCACCGCCTGTGCGGCACAACGGGTGCATCTGTGCAGCAGTTATGCGGCGAGGGCCGGATATGCAAGCAGACATGCACCGAGATGTGGGCGTTGGGCCAGTTAGAATGACAGTTGAATCGACTTACCTCACAAAAAGCCTACTGACGCCTCCTCCTCCTAGAAACGCATACACATCCGCCCCCAGATCGGTGTCGGGCGCCAGAGTCGGAGAGCGAACTTGGGGCGCCTTCGGCAAGTTGTGAAGCGTGACGTCACGCGTCGTCACATATATCGACGCGTCCTTCGCGTTCCATCGTCGCGTTTCTTTCTTTCCTTCCCCCACCATCTCCTCCCGGCCTCCCCGGCCTCAACGTCCGTCGTTTCTGCCCATCCCCACCCGTGCCTTGGGCTGTAGGCTGGTACCAGGATATGGGAGACCTTGGTGATGCGGCGGTGAAGGTGCGTGTCGGCCAGTTCTCTCTCCACACAAAACCTGAAGTTTCCTAGTCGCCCAGATTACCTTCATCGCTCACTCACCTACCCCCACTATGACCACCGTTTTCCACGACCCCGCCTAGTGCGATTCGCCCGGATAACCCTCAACCAGGAGCTCAGGTCCCGTTCTCAATGTCACCCGAGCGTCCTGCGCACGAGAGTCCCCGTTCTATGACCTATATATCCCCCTCGTAGTCTACATCTCCGTATAATATTTCTCAAAATACACTGGGTTTCCTGCACGCTGTTCTGTGGAGTTTGCCCCAAGTCGGGGACGCAAGCATAGCCGTCGAATACGCAGGCGTAAATTCCGGCTGCATTTGGGCTGCACATTTGGTCCCCGGCTGCACAAATGCGGCCGCTTGCATTTGTGCAGCTAATATTCCGTCCACTCAACGAATGCAGCCCGCCCCCATATCTTCGCATATCTTGCATATCTTCACATATCACGCACAAATGCTATCGACTTTTTTTATGATGCAGAGTCAAATACCCTACATTCAAGTATTAGATCGTATGCCGGGATTTGTTTGCTATACACTGACACATAGACGAACCATCCTGATTCTTGCTCTGCAAGCGTATGATTTCAAGTACAAACTCATGTACAATCCTGTTTTGTTGCTGCACGAGAATAAACCAGATCTGACGATTTCGGTTTAAATCGTGCCAAACTTCCGCTTACGAGGAAGATCGTACGTCTTGAAGGGTTATATGAGGATAGGATGTCACAGAGCTCGAAGATGATCAGAATCCGCATTATAACTTAGAAGGATGAACAGACTTCAGTCACCCACGCCCGGTTGGCCCAGATCGTAGTGAATAATGGTTGCTCTGCGCCGCGACTCCGTCGTGGCAAACACACACTGTGTACTCCAGGCACCGTTGGTTCTTTGCTTCATAAGGTACACGAGTGGACTGTCGCAATTGTTCACAACTATTCGTTTGTACGAAGTGTTGAGCCCTGCTTGACTTCATGCCCACAGAGCGAACGCCGCATTTTCGACGGTACGTGTACAATGTATGCATTGTTTCTCGAGGTGGGACTGATGACAAGGCCCATCACCGAAATAGGCGCCCAGGGCTCCGCAAACAATAAGCGAGGCGATTGGGTTCGAATGCACGACCTCCTTCGATTACTTATAAGCCGCCTTCGGGCCTTCGCTCTTCATTCTCTGGATATGTATACACTGGTGTATCCGGGTAGCTTCCAAAACATCTCACCAAGCGGTCATGCTTGACCGTCCAAGAGGCACCAGGGCCAACCTGAATGGACACACGACTAAGCGTTCAATCCTGTCGATAGGCACCACTTGTTGTCCATTTATGGGATGCATTGGAGCTAGCACAACCCGGGTGTATCAATGTGTACTGGTAGTGGATGAAGTCTGGCACAGCGAACAGTCCAAAAGGTACTTCCCTGCAATGGTGGCCATCCACTTATTTGCCCAAGTGACAATAAGCAAGGTGGTAACCTTGTTCAACGGTGTATTCCCTTGGTCCGCACACCTCGATCGATAGCCCCGTTTTCGAAGTATAAAAGGGACGGGCGGTTCAACGGTTCCTCTTCAGCGATTCGCTCCTCCCAATCAACCCTTCCAGCTCAAATGGACTCTTTCACCACCATCTCTTTCACCAATACCTCTTCCGCCCACGTGAAGGTCCCCAAGGACGCTGAAGGTTCCAACGGCCAGGGTGGCGGCACATACTGCGTCATTTTCGCCAGGGACATCCCCGCCGATGAGGAGGGCTCCAACGGCCAAGGTGGCGGAACCTACTGTTCTATCGCTTGAACGCGCTTGATGCTTGACCCACCTGTGGACCACGGTGAGCCGGCTTGTGTTTGGCTTGGTGAGACCGATGCTGACTATCCCGTCCCGCCTCAGAGGGACGGATGACCCCCTGCTCCGTCCATTGCACCTACTGAATTGCCTGTTGTTGGAATGAACCTACTCGTGGATCCCATTCCGGCGGTTCTTCCATCGTCCTCGGATCTGTTATCATTATTGGCTTGTCCAGTGTCGTGTTTGAAATAGGGAGCTGTATAGTTCTGTAAACGTTAGCTCGCTAATGGTTATCCCCACACCTTGCCTGACCGTTGCATCTCCACCAGCGTCTCGTTACAAGAGTCATAGAATTAGCCGGGAGTGCCTATGTTAGTGACAGCAGGAAATGTCCAAAAAACCAATTAGCCTATGCGGTCCTTTATGATCTATGGGTATCCCGGCCGAATCCAAGAGATAAAACATAGTGGCTCGTGTGATCTAGTACTGTGGGGGAGGTGCTGCAAAAGACGGGTAAGATGGTAGGAGCGCTCCCAAGAAGACGGGGACTCACAATCATATGCCAATGGAGAGCCCCCTCGCTGATGTTGGCCTACCCCGTCTCCCTTCAGCATCGATTGAACAGGAAGCACGACACCCGTGTGTGCTGGGCCGACATCGGGGTACCGACTCAGGGCTCCAGTGTTGTAGACAAGTGCTCTAGCCTCGCCTTCCCCCAGCGTCGTCGGACCTGAGTTCTGGTGCCGCTTCTGGAACGGTCGTGACACTGAATGGAGGGACATCAGCAAATGTAAGTATCTGGGATGAGGCCAGGGCGCACGTTTCTTGAGAATACCCCGTCGCTTCGAGGGGCGCTCTTTGGGTGGAGTGGTGAGGGCCTGGAGGGCAACAATCGACGAAGTCTGGGAGTGCGTCTCAGGGTAGTGTTGTGGCGACATGTATCCTCCAGGGTTGAAGAGGTGCATCGAACTCCTCTGCGAGGAGACGTCGTTACCGGTGAAATCGTATGTGGGTTTTGAAGGCATGGTTGGCGGTTCTGTGCAGGTTAGCTTTTCCAACGTCACGACGCCTGCCTGATATACCTATCCTCAGGAAGGATGAAGTCATTGCACTGCATTGTGGGTTGGTGTCATCGGGTGGAGCGTCATGAACGTGGCCGTGCACATAGAACGTCGCCACGACGTAGGCTGCGGGTATACGGCCTTCTCGCCAGAGTTTTGAAGGGCAATGACGTGCTCATCGTGCAGGGCGGTGTGGAGCCATGGTTGTTGTTGTGAGGGACGGCGATGGGGGCGCCGGGCGTTCGACTCTTTGATGTCGAACGCACGTGACTGAGTCCTGGGCGCTTAAATACGCCAGCAGTTTTCATTCCTCACCACCATATGTCGACTCTAAGACGACGGTGTCTCCGTTCTCAGGCAGATTGTCAGCGAACGCCAGCCGGAAATCCTCAAAATCGATCGGATGCAGCAGACGGCGGCTTGCGCAAGGAAAGGTAATCGAGAGAGACGTATTACAGGTATGCGAGACGAAGGTCGAATCCACACAGGTCGACATCCCACTCATTCAATTCCTGCAATACATTTGGGGTATTTGGCCCGCGCTCCCGCCGGAACGAAATGGATACCACCTGCAATTGAAATTCATCCCCTGCCCAAGCTCGCCCCCTCCGCCTAGCGATAAACTCCACCAGCGCCTGCTCAACAGCGTCATCCTCATACCGGTCTCTCGTCGTTTGCAACTTCAGTTGGCGGAGCCTCGGGCAGCGAAGAGTATCCTTTGGTCCGTGACCGTTGACCACACTATCTTGATCTACGCCCGGATGGTTATACATGGCTTCGTTCAACTCGGTTATGGCATAGCAGTCGACCCCGGGTCTGTCGGCACTGCACCGGAAGTGCGATCCAGACCCCTGAGGATTCAAAGACAGGGTTTCCAGCACGGGTAGATATTCGAGAATCTTGACCAGCGCGTGCCTGTTAACCGCGTCGGGAGAGAATGTGAGTGATTTCAGTTGGGTGCCGAGACGCAGTATGCATTCGACGATTCCGGATTCAACGCCCTCGGGAATGAGGGACGTAAATTGGAGGTGGAGATCTTGGAGCGCTGGTAGATCGATTGAACGAGAGAAGCCCTTAGGGACCTCAGCTCCTTTGAGCGTTAGGCTCTTTAGGCTTGGGGCCTGAGGGAGGCCAGTTGCCGCAGTCGAAGGCTGGAGAAGGTCGCCTGCCGAGCTTCTCCCCTGGATGAAGAAGATGACGTTGGTGAGTGTAGGGATGGAATTCAGCAGCTGAATGAGCTGGGAAGCGCTCTGAACCGCCGTAGCCTCTGAGTTGGTCGGGTGAAAGCAGTCGATATCGAGGTTGATCAGGGGAGGCCAATGTTTGGTTATGGCTGGGGAGGAGGTGTCTCTCCACACCCCATGCAACTTCAAGGAATGAATCGAAGGTGCTGAAAGGAGGCTGGGGGACGCCAGCATTTGTTGTAAGGTGAGGTGCAATCGGCCACCTATCTCATGTGCCTGGCTATGTATATCCAAATCCACCCGTTTCAACTGAGGGAGGGCCGCCGGCAATACTTGAAGCAGCTCGACCATCCCCGGCTCCCAAAGCGATCCGAGGACGAGCGAGAATACGATTCCCCTCCATCTGGATGACGTCTGCTTGATGGCGCCCATCAGAGAGTCCAACACTTCCCTCGTCGTGTCACCACTCTGCCCAGTCCCGATGGATGTCGCGCTCGACGCCACCCGTATCGTCAAAAGAGATTTTCCAGACCGGCTGGACCAAACCTCGACGGCTTTTCTCACTTGCCTCATCTGCTGCAGCCACTCCTCCCCGGCTTTGTGATTTGGGTTGGTGTGAGTCGGCACGGCGATGAGGAGTTCTGACCATAAGGTAGGAGACCCCAGGGCTGTTGTGCGCCAGGCGTGGCATACGTTGCTGAGGACGATGCTTGGGTGGCGCCGGGACGAGATCCCTGAACAGATGGCAGACAATGAGGCGATGTCGGGGACGCAGGCCTGAAATATTGCTGCGAGAACCTCGAATGGTACCCGCCTGATAGGTGTAAGCAATTCCCTATGGGCCTCCATGTCCCTGGTGCAGGCTTTCCTCTGTTCCTTCGCGACTAGGACTGCCTGTTCCATCTCCGCGATTTGGAGGGAGAGTGCATCGACCTCGACGTTGCGTTCGGCGACAATCCGCCTGAGAATGGGAATTTCGTCCTCGGACGGGATGTAGTTGGTGTTGAGGTGTGCGGAGAATGGGGTTGGATTCGCCATGGTGGTGGTAAGAAAGAAACCTGGGTTAGGCGCCCGCTCGGCCACGTGTTCGCTGTCTGATGAGCATCAACCGACCAACGCCGCCGGGACAGAGTGCCTCTCCCAACCGTCACCATGTCGCTACCCTCTCCCTTTGAAGCGCGCTTGAACACCAATTACACCCCATCTCACACCGAAATACCCATAATAAAGTCCATAATCAACGATCGCAAGGCCAAGGCCGAAGCTCTTACACTCACAATCAAGGAGATGGAGCTGGCGTTGCAGGCTATCAGGGATGAGCAGGTAGCCTACCTGAAGGAAATGGAGGACCACAACACCCTGCTTGCACCGATCAGGCAAATGCCCTTCGACATCCTGTCCTCGATATTCCAAGCCGTCGAGCGGGAGTCTACGGAGCCAATTTCCCCAGCGCACCCCTCCGCTGTTCTTAGCCGAGTGTGTCGCGATTGGCGGCTCATTGCTCTCGATTCCCCGTCTCTGTGGACCAAGCTGCGCATTTCCATACCTAACTGTGGACCTGAGGCCCTCAAGAAGGTGGGAGGTGAACTGGGGTGGGTGTGCATGATGACGGGGTTGGCTGACGCCATCCTTCTCTGGACCGTACGATCTGGCAGCTTGCCTTTGACAGTGCTGGCACAGAGCGACTTCCTCTACGAAGATTACCGGGGGGATATTGCTTTAATCGACGATATTTATCAGGGGCTCATGGGCGCAATCAAGCAGAGTTGCTCGAGGTGGAGGCGGGTATCGTTTTGGTTGGTCATCGCTCCCTACTCTGCCTCAATGCACGATTTGATAGCAATTCCCTCGACCGAACTTCCACTATTAGAGGAAGTCGAACTGAATGTCGATTACCTCGATACGAGGCTCAGGCGTTCCCTAGGCCCCCGCCTGCACGGGGTATTCACCTCCCCGGGAGGGTTGCTGTCAACGGTATCTCTACAAACAATGAAGTTGGAGGGCGCTTTGGGAGATATGTCCTCCACTTCCGTGACGAAATACTGGCCGCCGATAACCACCCTCGACTTTCGCGTACTCCATCCGAGTCAAGACCCATCCCCGGCATCCAGTGCTAGCATACTTCTCCAACTTCTCCAGGAGATCCCCAGTCTGCAGCGCGTCTCTTTCTATAACCGCGGAAAGAGGTTGACCCTGGCCCAACGATTCCCCACTACACCCACCCCTCTTTCCGCCCCTAATCTCGCATCGCTCAGTCTCCGCGGCGAGAGCATTCCAGTCGGCTTTGCACAGTCCCTTGATCTCCCCTCCCTTCGAGACCTCTCCCTGAAGTTTGTTTGGAGGCTCACTCCTCTGAACATGAACTCGGGCTTCGGGGAATTCGTGCTGAGATTCGGTCCCAAGTTGACCTCGCTATCCTTCACCCCCAACTATGTCACTCGGCGTGCGTTGACAACGATCTTCGAGTCGCTACCGGGCCTTATCACCCTGACGCTCCTACCCCGGAAGGCCACGGAGTCACACTCCCCGCATTCGTCAAGGTTTCTTGGCATTGATGCCTACTCTGTCGTTGAGTTGAACGGTGGCACTCACGACGCTAATGATGGCACGATCATCCAGCCTCTTCGCTGCCCACGACTGCGTCGCTTTCGATTAGAAACCACAAGCGAGCAGTACACGGACGATGCTGTGGAGCGGGTGCTGGTCGATTTCATTGCTAGCCGGAGACGAGGGTTGGGGTCTTCTGGTGAACATAGCCTTGAGGAAGTGACGGTAGTGTTCTGGAAACAACGGAGACCTGGGGACCCGGACGTCCTTCGGAGGCTAACAGACGATGGCGTTGACTTGGTCGGTTTCCAGCTGAATCTCACGTACAGCCAAAGCTCTGAATTTACTCATGGATAAAAAGCGAGGTATTGTGTCGTTTCTCCGATCGCGTTGCTTGAGAAGAAAGTACTGATGTACCACGAGCATACGTAGTCAATGCGCTTTTTCGAACTTGAAGAGTAGAAACCTGAACATGGTATATCTATTCATCGCAGTGAGTAGGCCACATAGGCATTGACACTATGTCACCGCCAACGCAGTTGAGGACTCCGAAAGGCCTCTATCGCCTCTTCGTCGCGCAATAGCCTCCCTGTGTCGAAGCGACTGCGGAGGTGGGTCCCAAATCCGTTAGGGCTCACGGACAAATCGACGTTGGGCAGGGCATCCAAAATATTGACAAGCGCTTTTCGGTTGACTATATCGGAGGGAAAGGTGAGAGACTTGAGCTGGCTGCCGAGGTGTAGGATGAATTCGACCGTTCCAGAACCGGTCCCTTCTGGATATGATTGGTATATGCATTGGATCTTGAGGTCTTCAAGGACAGGGAGGTGGAGCGACTCCGCAAATCCTTTAGGGAGTGGAGCACCTTTGAGCGTCAGCCTCTTGAGCTTAGGCGCGTAGAATGGCGTGGATACAGGAGGAAAATGGTCGCCTCCTCGACCGCGACGTTGGATGACGAACGAGACCTCGACGAGGGTGGGGATGGAGGCCAACTGTCGCATGAGGTGAATTGCACTTTCAGCTGGAGTGTTCCCTGAGCCGATAGGATTATAGCAGTCGAGGTCGAGCGTGGTGAGCGGAGGCCAACGCTTGGATACGGATGCGTCTATCCACACCCCGTGCACCTTCATACACCGTACCGATGGTGTTGAGAGAAGGCTTGGAGATGCGAGCACACTCTGTAACGCAGTGTGAAGGTGACCGTCTGGCAGCACCTCTGCGACCCAAGGTCTGCCCACTACCTTCAGCTCAATCCTCTTCAATTGGGGAAGACTCGTAGGCGATAGTCTCAATAATCCCAAAAGGCCCCACTGCGCGATCGACGCATCCCGGGTCAAGTGCCCGGCGACCACGGAGAGCAGAATCTCCCTCCATCGTGGAGAGGTTTGTGTGATAGCTTCGATCAGGGAAATTGCCACAGTGTGCCCGGTCCACCCTCCACAAATACTCGAATTTCCAACCAGCCGGATACTCAGAGGCGAGTTGCCGGATCGTGTGGTCCAAACGTTGAGAGCCCTACGGAGGCGCTCCATCTTCTTCAGCTGGCCAGCGACATATGCACCACCGTGCCCCCCCTTGTCTGGGATAATGATGAGGAGTTCTGCCCATATTTCGGGGCTTCGAAGGGCTGTAGCGCGCCAGCTACGGCAGACGCGACTGACGGTAATGGATGGGTGGGTTGAGGAGGTGATGTCGTCGGACGCTGCTGTGGACGAGAAGTCGGGGAGGCAGGCGTGAAATATGGCTTCCAGGATTTCGAATGGGGTTCGTCTAGCGGGCGACAGCAGAGCTTGGTGCTCTTCCATGTCCTGGATGCAGGCTGCTCTTCGCTCTCTGCCTTGAATGTTGACTGATAGAGTATCGAGTTCCGACTGACGTTCCGCAATGATTTGCTTAATGATAGGTACGTCGTCTTCAGAGGGGACATAGTTGGTACCGAGGAAGGTAATGAATGGGCTCGGAGTCAACATGATGATGGTCGGGAAGAACAATGATTAGATTGATTTTGCGGGTTTAAGCGCTCGGCGATGGTATCACCAGCCCAACATAATAAGTCCGCATTAGCCCAGGCCTTCTTGGTTGCGGCTCATTCTGAGCTTAAAATGAAGGTCGTTCGTACTGTGCACACTGAGGCCGCTCCGGAATCCATGCACCGACCGGAAGACAGAAACAAAGTCATTCATAACCAACCTGAGGCTCGAAATCGTACAGGGCGACCCCAAGTACTTCCAGCTCCTCGCGAATGTCTGGATGAAGTGGATCGGTCTGCTGTGTTTTCCGGGGGTGACGGGGGCTTGGGCCGACAAGTGGCATCTCCGAGGCTTTAAACCCCTTGGAGGTGGGGTGTCCCCGTGAATTGCGAGCTGAGTAAACCCTTTGTTCGTTTATATATGCCTTGTACAAAGGTACTGAGCTATTCGTTGTACCATGACCCAATAGGTCCATTCGCCACCCTCCCAGGCCCCGCCCTTGCGCGGGAATTCGAGCTTTCGGTGGTACTTTCCTGTTCGTATCGTTCGAGGGATGATACAATAATTTAGTTATCCATTCCTCGTATTTCTAGGCGCACGCCCTTCGTGACTCATATTTTGAATGCTATCGAAAGGCTTCGATATTACGCGTTGGGCTATGAGAGGTAAGTAATTAAATGAGTGAACCCTATACATCGTCGTTAGCGCGTGCTCACCTCGATTTACACTTTGTGCTCCCAAACCAAAGGCGCCTGCTCCACCCTCTCAGGGAACTCCCAGACCCTTCCCACATCTTTCCTGTGCCCGTAGGGACGTGAAACAATACAAAACGAACACCCTACCGCTGCCGTCGCAACACCTCGCCTCATCCCCCATTGCCCAAGCGAATGCATGCAAGAAACCAATATATTCGGGGGTACGATAGCAAGGAAATCAATGTCTATGGATGGCGCTCGTCGTCGTCGAGCATGGTGGGACGATGCGAAGCATCTGAGGACAAAGGTCAGTGACTCAAATATTGTGCATTCTGGATGGAGGCATGAGAGTGCAGATATGGGCAAAAGCCGTAAGGCTTTTCGCCCCGCCTGGCATCCCTGGTCTAAGGACCCGCCCGAGGCGAGCTGCGAATCCCGATGGTTAGGAGCCCGCGACGCGTCGAGCGAAGACTCGGGACCCAGGTTACTAGGAGCAGGGTGACGTTACTCACCTGAGGTTAGCCACGCACTGCTGGCATGACGATGCGGACGAATTCCTCGTGTTGGTGAGACCGGGCTTGCATGTATGGGGCGAGGATTTGTGCGTGTTTGCGTAGGTACAATTGGAAAGCGTCGCTTGCCCACCGTCCCTTGACCTTCATTACGTCGAAGGGAACACCTCGTAGGAGGTACTCCAGGGTGGAGCCGATGCGGATGCCATGTCCTTGGAGGTGTTCGAGGCCGGCTTCGTCTGCTGCGGCGTGAATGACTTCGATGAATTTCGCTTTCGTCAGGGGTTTCATTTGGTTCTTGTTGACCCGGTACGCGAAGAGAGGCCCATCTGGGGGCGGTTGATTTTTCTCCATGTGACTTTGGAGTGCTGCTTCCGGGTCTGTCAGTCCATCCTGCCTCGACCATGACACCTCCTCTCCACTCTGCGCCACCTTCGTTCTGGGGAGGAAGAAGACTGTTGATTTGAGGCCGTTGTTGTCGGTTTCGACTCGAACGTCAGATGGCTTCACGTGAATTTCCCGGTCGAAGCTGTTCGCGCCTTTGAGCGTTTTGACGGTAAACTCGCCCAGGCGCCCCGCTGCGTAGAAGGTGGTGGTGAGGCATGCAAATACCGCAATATGGAGGGAGTCGGTCTCTAGGTTGAGTCCGCATCGGAGCGTGGTGATGTAGTCGGTGGTGAACGGCTGTCGCTTTTTGCGTTTTGATGAGGGTGGTGCTAGTCGTTTGGCGGCCTTCAGCAGCGACTCGATCTCCTCGGGGCACATCTCCCAAGGGACACCATGCAGGATGTGCCAGGCTCTGATTCCGAAAACGTAGTTGCGGATTGTGGAGGCTGCGTAGGCACCCTATAACACCCAAATGACATGTACTCAGTGACTCACTTGAGTGTGCATATGGCCCTCAGTTGATGAGGTAATTGTGCTCAAATGAGTGAGAAGGATGGCCTAAACACCCTGACTCAACTGAGAGGGGCTCAATTGACTCATCTCAGGTACGGCATAACCGAGGGAAGGACGCGCCCGCCTCACCCCACGAATAGTACCGCGCCCTCGGTGCGGATCAATTGACGGACTCGGGACTCGGGACTCGGGTGGCCGACACCACAAATCCCACATCCGAACCTCGGAACAGGGACCCGGGCGTGGGGCACCGCACTGTCGTGGAGGATGAATTCGCGCTATAAGGACACACCAGGACACTATATCATCTAAGTTCAATCTGTTGGCAATATAGGTCATTGGTTGGGCATCGGACTACAATTAAATACACAGAAAGATATTCGATACAACAATGGGCGAACAGACTATTTTTTTCTCTCGGATTTCTCTTTAGCATGCCTGTCCTCCAGGTTCTCTATATAGTCCTCCAATTCGTCCTGCCTAGAGGTGACATACATCGCGCGCCCGACCGCATCGAGCACAGCATGGGTCTGATTTCGACTACGAATCAAGCCCCGATGGTGGTCCCTCAGACGGTCTCGCATCCACTCCAAATCTCGAAGGTGCGCCCGTAAAAAGGACACCGAAAGACGAAGGCCATCATGCGAGTGTAAGTCCCAGTAGTTAGGAGTTTGCGGGCGATCCGCGAAAGATGGAGTGCGCTGGTGGTCGAGGTTGGGGAGGGTTTCAGCGATGTCTTGCACTTGGGAGAGCAAGCTCTGCTGCATGGTAGCACCACGCTCGGGATTCTTGGATACAAGGAGTCGGGGGGGAGTCACAGGGGTGCCGCTCTGTGCGGTAGCGTGCCCGGCCGCAGCCTTGAACAAGCCGCCGCCCACGTTCACGGCCCAAGCACTCTCGGGAGGGTCTTGAAATGAAGGGGGGTGAGTAAATAATGTATCACACCACAGCAGGGATACCCCTCACCCAACTGTTGCGATCCGGGCGGCGAGAAAGAATCAACGCCACCGCCCTGGTCAACATCCATCCCAAAGTCTGTGCGAGTTGTTAGCACTCGTGCACCTGCGTGGATTATCAACCCGCTCACCCTCCTTTGTGTCGCCAGCTTTTTTCTTCGTCGAGGTCTTGCTGGTCATCGTGGGTATCACCCAATGCGAACCATCAACGGTGGGAGGTCGTTTACGGAGGCAAATCGGGGAGTATGTAGGACGCAATCTTTAAAACGCTGGCGGAGAGAAACCCCCGGTTTCCCGGAAAAACCACGGGATGGTCGCATGATCAAGAGCGGTGGGACGGCGGACAATACCTGCGCTTCTTTCCAGGCTGAGATTATCGGGGCGATCTGAGATATTTGACTCAAACGGGAAGATTATACGCCAAGAGATGGGGGGACATGGGAACTTCGTACTTTGTCCCTACTGAGTGAAAGTCGAATTTGCACCCCCCAAAGTGAACCTTTGAACCGACCTCGAAATGAACCAGAAAGCAAGGAAGACACCTAGCGCTGTGGTAATGAGATCCACAACGGCAAACCCAGGGGTAGCACCAGGCCCACCACCATCTATCCAGGCGACCAAGGACGCGTTGGTGAAGGTCAACGAACTCCTCACCATTGCACCAAAGTTGAACCCCACCACGGATCTTGTCGCTGCAAGGCGGAAGTTGGTTGGCCCTTCCGTGAGTGATTTGCTGCCCATTTATTGGATTATGCGGACGAACTCGCATCGTAGATCGTCCTGGCCAAAGGGATCCTCGCGCACGGGCGAGATCATTTAGATATCAGTGCTCGCGTGGACAAGTGGTTGCTGGCACTCGACGCCAGACCCGAGTACGTCAGCAACCCCGGTACCAAGCTCGATCTGGCGATATTCCAGGACTCGGTGTTCACCTCGGGCGACAGCGGCGAGGGCGGCCGCCCTCAAGCCAATCCGAGTGCGTCCGGAACACTGAACAACGCTGAAGCTCCCCCTGGGCAGACGGAGCCACTCCGACCAGCCCAGAATGAAATAAAAGGCGACCACGAAGCAAGGACCCGACAGCCGGAGGAACATAGGCTCGCGGTTCAAGAGGGAGGAGGCCACAAGGCCGAGCAGCAACCCATCCCCGCTGGTCTTTCGGGCGAAGGTCAGAGAGACGGAGATGGACAGCCCCAAGTTTCGCCGATAGTTTACGAGCTCAACGAATCTGGCGAGGACGCAGAGGGGAGTGACGATCCCAGTACGTTTACCTTTGTATCGCAATACTGGCCATGAGAGATGTTGAACGATAGCTAAATGAACAACAGATGTGGATTTTCTGGAAGAGGGTGTTGAGGAGCAACCTGATGATCCCAATTTCGAGCGGCAGGACCACCCAGGACAAGACGTCGACCGCGAACCCAAGGATGGTCCGGGTGACGAGGGGAATGCGATCAACAAGAGGAAAGTCCAGGACGAAGAGGGGAGCTCCGACGAAGGTGGCCTTGATGATGACGTCGCCGATCAGCAGTTCAAGCGAAGGAAGCTGTACACCTCTCCTCCCAAAGTTCGAACCTTGAAAAAGGCGAAGGGGGATCAAATGAAGCAGAACGAATCCAGGGCAAGAGAGGAGGCTGAGACGAGTGGAAACACTGGCGAAGGGGACACAGGGGCAAACATCGAAAGGATTCAGACGTTGCATGAGAGGGAGGTCGCCCTTACAGAAGCGAGGAGAGGCAAGCAGCGGGAGGGCGGTTCGGCAGGACACCTGGGCGAAGGGGGGAACGTCGAGAGTGGGGTTCAAACTGGAACAATAGTGCCCGCAATGGGCCCCGATACAACAGGTGACGCTGAGGACCAGGAAGACGATCGGCGAATCATCGTCGTCACTGGTCACGAGCTTTACGAAAGGCCATGCGAATCGTGCCAATCAAGGCCGGGGCAGTTATGCTACAGGCCTTTGCCGCCCTCGCTGAAGCCAGAGGACGCAAGCAAGACTGGCAAGATGAAGACTGCCCGGAAGTCAAACAAGCCCAGACTTGTCTGTCACCCATGCGCCGTACGGAAGGTCAAGTGCTCCCTTTCGAGCGTCCAGGTGAAGAAGGAGTCCGAGGGGAAGGCTGGGGAAGCGTCTATCGAGGGAAGCGAGGGGTCCAACGCCAAGGGGAGAGGTGCGGATTCAGGGGGTGACAAGGACGAAGAGGCCATGGAAAGGGGAGTGTCGGTCCTAGCGCAAGGGTCTCGCGTTGAAGGTAGCGGCGATATTCGAGGGAAAGTTGGAATGAAGGGTGATGGGAATGTTGGAGACGGAGAAGAGAAGGAGGAAAGAAAGACGTCGGGAGGGAGAAAGAGAAGGGGGAAGGAGGGCAAAGGACGAGGACAAGGGAAGGCCACACACCACGAGTCTCATACCGTGGGGCCGGCTGATAGCAGGGCAGAATCGCGAATGTCTGAGAATGACGACATCGAGATGGAGATCGACAAGGCACTCACCGGTGGGCAGAAGAAAGATGAAATATCTACTAAGCAGGGGGAGGCGTCAAGGCCCAAGCAACATCGAGACGTCGTTCGAACGAGGGAAGAAAGCCTTGAAGGCCCAGCTCCTCGCGCTGAACGGCCCAAGAGGAAAGGGCCGGCCCGTGGTTCGGCAAAATCCGAAGTGGATGGCGCTCGGACGACGAACGACGAGAACGACATGGATATTGATGCTGAGACGCCCTCAGGCAGAACCTCGGTCAACACTCGTTCGATGCGAGGGGTGAGTACTATACATTTACAAAGGGCACAAACACTGATACTCCGATCCATCGATGTAGAGCACAACTAACCAGGCAACTGAGCTCGCAGAGAGTACCCTCAAACGCGTTCGTCGTGCCCAGCCGGGCGAGCTTCTCGACGGGGGTGTAGACGTTGCAGTCGAAAGGCTTGTCTTGGATCAGCAAGAACTCGACTCCAAGGTGTCCGACGTGCATGCTGAACTTCGTGTTGTCGAGCGCATGCAGGACCATCTCTGTCAGCGAAGCTCAGTGGTTGAGGAGTCCCTCCAGAGTCTCGAGATCGAGTTTCGAGAGGGAAACGATATCCTCGTTGCGGACGTCGAGAATCTCCGGGTGAAGGTTCACGGGGATCATGGGCGACGACTGGACGAGATAGAGAAACGAGTCGCTGAGAGGCATATCAACGCCAAACTTCTGGACAAGGTCGTCGTCCAAACCGCGAATGCGGATTCTCGGATAGCCGTGGTGGAGCAGATGGTGAACCAAACAGTTGTAGGGGTGCCTTCAACTCACGTCAGCCCAGAGCTGCAGGGGGTGCTAGGCGAACTCAGGAAGCACATCAAGGAGGACGTTTTCGAATTGATCTCCGATTTCCAGAGGCGGCTCGAGAGCCTGATGGTTCAGCATTTTGGAGCGTTGCAATCGTCCCCGGTAATGCGACAGGCCTCTCACGTCTCAGCTGGGGTGAGGCCCGAGGCAAGCACTGGCAGAGAGAATATCGTTCAATCTTACTCGAACGCCCGGTCAAACGCGCCGCCTCATAATCCAATCTTCGTAAGTTCGGTGGTCCCTCCTTCGACGTGACAAATCACTCACATCACGACACAGCTCCCTGGAGGACAACCCACCAGGGTGGAACCCCCATTCGCTCGATCTCCATCCGCACCGTCCTCATTTCCGGAGTCCGGTCAACGTGGGATAGCGCAAATTCAAGTGCCATCGCAAACACATCAAGCTGGTGAGGCCGTTTCAGGGAATCCACCACAGTCCACGGGGGCACCCTGGGGGAGTGGAAACCGGCGTTCGACGGGGACACGCCCCACACCAGTCAAGAGTCAAGGCAACACGTATATCATCCCAACCATCGACCCAAGTCCTTTCTATGGAACCGCCCCTCAAGTGTACCCTTCGAACAGGAGCGACAACAACGGCGAAAATCGAAGTCTTACAGGTTTGAGTCATAACCCCTCTGGGAACCAAGGTAGCATGGCATCGGGGACAAATGTGCCCCAGTTACCTCCCGGGTCCCAATCATTCGCCAACGACCACTCCATGTCCTCGAATCACCCCGGACCTCACTCATCGGAACCTCCCAGGCCCTCCAGTAGGCAATACACCCTCGCTGAACAGTCGATCTCTCAGCATCGACAGCACCCCACCAACTTTAGGGCTGCCATGGAACAATACACCGGTGGACAGCAGACCAATCAGAGCAAGGGCAGTCACACAGGCACAAGTCACTCGGGCGTCTCACACCATCAGAATATGATGATGTCAGGAGTGTCGGCCGTCCCCAGCGTAGGCCCGGACGTGACCTTCTACAGTACGGCGACGGCGGGGACGTCAGGGGATCGAACCACTTCCTACATTGGTAATGAAGGGTCTGGTGGCGAGCAATATGTGGAATATTCTGTGGCATCTGACGGAGGTGTACCGCGGTATGTGCGAGCTGGGTGGGGAGATGATCAATCGCGCCTGACCTCGGCCGCCACAACTAATCTCCAGCTGTCTCGGCGTGGTGAATGAGGAACACAAAGCACTTTACGTAGCATATCATACTATACACAACTCTGAAATTTATGACGATATTCTGACCTTCAAGCTTCGGGGATGGACAAGCGAGCGATCATATGGGATCGGAGATTGACCGTAAACAACATTACTAGCTGCGTTGTCATAGCGTCGGCATGAAGAGATAGATATGTACAGTGATACCGTTTACGTACACTGAATAGATGAAGAGAAGCGAGTCCCAATTCGACATAAGTCCTACAAACCCCCAGCGTAGCGCGGATTCTCCCTCTTTCGGCGCGTAGCGGATGTCAGTTGCCAGTACTTACCGCTGTTCGCGTTCGAAAGGATGTCTCGGTCCTCTGCAGACTGCTTTTGAGGGCTGCCCTGATCAATCACGTTTGGGGCCTCCTCGTCGACATCATAGCCTTCCCCGAACGCGGCCGTGGAGCCTTCGATAGGGTCTGTTGTTGTCGCCACCCTCACCCTTTTCCCCTTCCCCTTTTCCTTTTCCTTCCCCCTTCCGGTTTCTGCAGAGTCACGTACCTCGTCTAACCCTTCCTCTTGGACCATGGTCTTCTTCTTCTTCTTGCCCTTGGGAAGGGCTATAGTCGGCTCAGTCGCCGAATGAGGTAGGTTTAGCGTCACGTGCGTCGAATCCACGTGCTCTGGGTTAATGTCCCCACTGGCCGCAATCCGCCTTCCTTCCTTCCCCATCGACAAACTGACACCTCCGACGGACGTTCCCTCTTTGGACCCGTCCAAATCGACGTTTCTATCCACAGCCTTTGCCTTTTCCTTCCTGGGTTTCTGGGCCTTCCGGTCGTTGGGTTCCGAAGGCAAGATATCCAACTGACCCTCGACCTCTTGACTGGCAACACTTTCCCCCTTGCCCATTCCGTCGTCGCTCCGTGTCGCTTTCCGCCTTTTCTGTTGCTCTCCAGCTCGCTGTTTCCCCGTCCCCTCCTCTACCGGCTTACTTCCATCCCTTTCCCCATCTTCTGAGATTCTGCCTGCCTGTGGGAGCATCTCCTTTCGTTTGTGTTTCTTCTTTTTGTGGCTCTGTTTTGGGGGATCCGCGTTCTTCAGAGGTACACCTGTGATCACTTTCGACCCCTCAGGCATGATGGTCGTCGTTGGCAGATCGCCGTCGATCGTGACGTCCCGGGTTGCGTTGACGAGACTGGTGGACTGCAGATGGGGGTCCCTGTTTTGAGTGCCTATCAGGATCCAAGGAATGAGCACCGAAGGACAAAGAATCGCTATGGACGGGCAATACACTTACCTGAAGACAAGACTTCCAGAGGAGACCCTTCCTCGGAGCGTGATGGGGCTTTCGCCAGGTGGGTAGCCCTTTGAGTGGGCCTTGGCTTGGGGACCGCCTTCTCCTTCGCCGTCCCAGCGGCCATCGACAGATCGGAGATTGGCATCAAGGCCGATGTCCCAGCTTTCGCCGGGTTAGGGGGAACGCTCGGCCGTTCCTGTACTTTCTTTGTAGCCTTCCTCTGACCCTCTTTCAGGCCGGTGTTGGGTTTCTTCGGTTTCTTAAGCTCAGATACGGTCGCCTTTTTCCCCTTGCGCGTCGGCAACTTGAAATCTGAAGCTTCGTCTTCTGGGAGGGATTCATCCTCCGCCCTCTCTACAAAGTCGACGCCATCCCAATATCCCCGGAATTGAAACGCTGTTAGGCCTCGCTGCTGCCGGTCCCACCAGTGAAATACCAGTTTCTTACAGTTTTTCAGGGTGTAAGCTCCAGGATCTTTAAGGGGTTCCGCCCCTTCCGGAAGATATTGAGGGTCGATATACTTTGAGACATTGTCGCAGATATTAACCCATGAGGGGCCGTTGTTCGCTCTCATTGGCTGACCTTGTGCTCGGGCTATATGGATCACTATCAGCAGATATCGAACAGAAGTCCGGTAACGACGCACCCCAATCGAAGTGCATGAACCTCCTGACCAATGAGGGGTACCATACATAGTCCTTCAGTGGCTTCCCCTTATCGTTGGGATCCGGTAAAATGGCCTCGCCCCGGGCGTTTACTTCAAATGTCATTGATTTTGCAGTTGCCTTTCTGTCAACGGTCTCGCCTTCTTGGGGAACTGCCTTCTTGGCAAATGCAGCGTAATGGTTCAACAGGTCGACTCGCTCCAGGTAGGACTTTGCAGCAAGTTTGTACGATGCACCATTGCTTCCCAACTCATTGTTAAAGTCGAGACTCACTACAATAATTTTGAGTTAACCCGAATGTAAATCGCGAGGAAATCTGGCTAACCGGCGATGACATCGTCGTTGGAGTCTTCGTAGTTTGCCAGGATAAAAAGGCGAACCCCCATCTGCTGGTATAAGTCCTGAGCAAGAAAGCGAATAACCCGACAAGCTTCCTTCTCCGCGAGCCTGGATGAAACACGGTAAATCCTGTGTCGCAAATGGGCGCCAAAACTACTCACGCCTTCCGTACCTCCTCGGAGGGACCATCGGTTCGCCATTCTGTCGCAAGAATCTCGTATTTTTCCTTTTCCTCAGGCAGCAATTGTTCCCACTCAGCTGAGAGGGCCTTCTGGAAGAAATTGAAGAGAGAGGGTCCCTTCACACCCACGGCCGATGTGTTATCGTCGTCGTCTACAAGGTCGAGGTCAACCTTGGCGGTACCCTCTCGAGGCTTCTTCCCAGTGTTAGCTTCGTACATCGCCCTCTGGGTCGCTGCCACTAAGGCCATGTTCTGCTTGTAGAATACCTGGCGGGCGGTCCAATTTACGGTCCATCGCACGGGTTCGCGACGGGTTCTCGCCCGCTGGCTGAACCATGTCTTGATATGCTAAAGACATTCATGAAGTCAGTGTATGTCGGACGGACGTCGGGGGCTGAGAACTTACGCTGAAGAGGTTCTTCGTTTGCAGCTGTGTGAGGGCTTGGCCTTGGCGAATCAGGTCATCGCGGAATTCTTGGCCGGTTTGTTGAGCTATTTCTTTCCGTTCTCTTGCTGATGCGAAGCGGTACCGTTCCCTGAGGCCCAGCAGGTGTTCGAGCTGGGAAGGAGTGAACTTCGCATCCAGACCTCTATCCTCCTCGCGAAGTTGGTCCTCAATGCTATCGTCATCGGGCGATGGGTCAACCTGACCATCTTTGGCTTTGTCACTTTGGATTGAGCTAGTGTCGCTGTCGTCAGTATTGTTTCCGTCGGACGAAGAGCTACTCGATTCGTCCGAGGAAGAGCTGCTCGATTCGTCCGACGAGGAACTGGAGGAATCCTCGGGCGCTGGGTCTGGGGAATCCTCGGACTGCTGACGAGACCTGGCTGAATCCTCGGAGTCTGAGGAAGAGGAGGATGGGTCGGAACTGTCGAGGGTTTTCCGAGAACGACGCGCCATGGTTGAGACTACGCGAGGCTTCGACCTTAAGAGAAAGATGAATAGGGAGCAGGTAGGGTATAAATATAACGAGCTCGCTCTCCCTCCCACATCCTTCCCATTCAATCACATTGACCCACACCTCGGATCTCAATCTGCAATCGCGTCAACATGGTTTCCAAAATCGTGATGAGCCGGAAGAGGGCTCGGACAGCCGACTACATTGGGCGTTTCACCAATCGTGGCTACAAAGGGCGAATTGTCAAGGAAGGCACTCGAAGCTCCCGCACCAGGACCGCCAACTACCCAGCACTTGAACCGCCTCCGAAGCCGGTGTATGGAAAGCGTCCCAGATTGGATAGATACTCCCCCGATAGGGACGTGATCCTGGCTCCCCTTTCCCCTTCCTCATCATGCTGCGATGCCGCCGTCGATGACACCGTCCAAGAAGCGACTTACGATCCATATGGCGACGAAGCTATTTCAACAAATCTTGCCCCAAATCCTCTATTGGAGGCACCAGAGGGTAAAGGTCGTCCCGAAAGGGTCAGTCATCTCCCACCGAGTTTTACGTTGAGGGTATCCTAACATGTACCCTTTAGACGAGCCAAAATTATCTGGACGAATGGCAGAAGACCAGGGTCGCTTCGTATCTCAATCGGGTCATATTGGGCGAAGGCCATGGCAGCAGTGTATGCGTGACATGCGGGGGTGGGGAGGCGGACTGGAAATGCCTCGAATGCATTGGGCAGCCCCGCCTCTGCACTAGCTGCCTCAGGGCTTCTCATCGAGCGAACCCTTTGCACCGAATTGAAAGGTGGACGGGTACGCACTGGAGGACAGCATGGATGTGGCAGGTGGGATTGGTTGTGTGCCTTGGGCATGGCGGCGCACCGTGCCCAAAGTATGAGGCTTCGCTTGAGCGGCTGGAGGAACGCCTTGTATCTGTGAACGATGTGATCAACCTTGAAGAAGACAACAATTTTGGTGCCAAGCCCGAGGTTACGGCGATTGGGTGTGGGGAGCTTGTTGTCTATGTCCACACTAACGGTTTCCACTACCTCCCAACGTACCCTTGCTGGTGCTCCGACGGCCTCGACGACGATCTGCAATACTTGGACCGGCAGCTCTATCCGGCTTCCTGGAAGAACGTTTCGACTGTCTTCACCTTTCAGGTGCTGAACGTCTTCCACCTTTTGAAGGTGCATTCGCACATGTCCACCGACCAGTACATTGGCATTCTTCAGAGGTTCACGAACTTCGTGTTTCCATCCAAATCGCCGGTATGTTCCACAATGTTGATCTGGGATATAACTCATCCTCAGCCACAGGATCGACGAAGAGAACTGGCACGGGTATGGGTTCAGTGGAATTACCTCACCAACTTGAAAGAACACGGGTTCGGCCATACCCAGCCTGGGGACCGGCCGGGCAAGGCGGAACTGGCTTTGTTCTGCCCTGCTTGCCCTACCCCCGGAGTCAATCTTCCTGATGACTGGAAAGAGGATAAAAATACGTGAGTGTATCCCCAGTGCCATCAATATAAGCAGAAATACTCACAATGAGCTACAGGTGGCTCTATCGTCGGTATCTAGTGGCCGATGGCAATTTTGTTTTGGA
The DNA here is from genome assembly GCA_951394405.1 of Coprinellus micaceus. NCBI lineage: Eukaryota > Fungi > Basidiomycota > Agaricomycetes > Agaricales > Psathyrellaceae > Coprinellus > Coprinellus micaceus. Next base: position 5,146,234 of record OX596335.1, on the reverse strand, counting down.
CCACCTGGCGAACCGAAGGGGGAGAGATGGGATCAGGCTCACCAGTGGTGCGGCGTACATGACTGAGCCCACTCGCTATGCTAAGCATGTGAAAGCCGGCAGGGAGACTCAAGAGGTGAGCAGTGCTAGCAGTATCATCGGGGCATTGTAAAACGATCCGCTGCGGCGTCCATTGCTTGGACGCCCGAGCGATGATTTCACTGTGCTTACCCAAGATCGGCAAAGGCCGAGGGTCACGTGACATCGCGTTTGGGCGCTTAGAGCCACCCAAAATTTTCTTCCTGCTCTGTACATCGTACATGTAACCCAATTAAACTGATAACGAACGACGGCTCAACCCCCTTTCATTTCATAGCCCCCTACGTGCAACAAACTACGGGCGGTATCCGAGAAGAACGTGTACAAGAAAGGGTACGATGCAACGGGCGTCGTGGCAATCGCATGCGCCCGCCATGGAATCTTCGCCCCAGGATCAGTTGTAGACATGCAAAAGGGAGAGAGGTGAGCAACCCTTGCATACATATTGCGACATCAAGTCTTATTGGCGTACCTACTCAGGCAGTTGAATGTCGACTACGCGTTTTGTCAAGCCCTGAAGAATACGAAGGCCTTCAAGACTCCGGGTGTCATCCTGGCTTACGACGTCAACTGTCAGTACTCTGTGAACTTTCGTAAGAGGGTTGAGAAGGGCCGATATCTCAAATGCTCCCCGGACTTCCCTATTGACTTTGTCATTGGGCTGTTCCATGTCCATGGCCACAAGGACGACTGTCTATCACGCTTTGCCCCAACGTTCTTCCCTGGAGCAGGCGTCACAAGCGGAGAAATTCTGGAATCTCTCTGGAGTACGATGAACGGAGCGGCGGGGATAACCCGGAACATGCTACTCTCGAACCGATCCGAGCTACTGGATGCGTGTATGGCCGATAGCAATTGGCGGAAGCTCCAAATGTTGGGTTAGTAGCCCTCCCATGTAACCCTCCTTTGAAAGGAATCTCAATATATGCTAGGTCCATATCTCGTCAAACAGCTAGAGTTGGCACGCTCCGAAGTGAAAAATGCGGCCGACGATTTCAAAGGGGTAAATGCAAATACCTCTGTACGCCTAAGGAAGCGCTGGAAGGCCCAAATGAAGGAGGCGAACGAAGCCCGTAGATCGGATCCACATGCAATGGATGTGTACAACGTGGTCGTTCCCAAAGGCGAGTGGTCATGCTTCCATCGGCTCGTTTAACATGTTTCACTAAGGAACTATATAGTCGCCACCAAAGATATCGTTCTAGCCCAGCTAATGGAGGAAGAGCGAACCGGAGTCGATAAGCGAGGGGTCGTCGAATGGCTCGCAGATGCCATAAGGATCCAAGAGGCCCAGTTGAGTATCAGGAGTCTCTTCATCCCTGGCATACATTCGTTTCTAATCAGTTCGGTTCTTCTTGCTAGAATTACCCTCCGCTCTCTCATCGACGCCTCAAAGGACCCGTCTGCCATTGTGACCATCGATCTGGGGAAGAAGTCCACAAACATCGCGAAGGATATCGCAGCCCTCTACAGGCAGGCATCCGTCCTATTCCCGGGTGTGGACCTCGAACGTGAAGTGGGGTCGCAATGGGAGCCCAATGGAGTGGAAATTTGTGTTTGTGAGGACGAATGTGCCTGTGACGAGCTCGCAGAACTTCCCTGGGGTCGTCAAGTGACCGACACGGGTCCGTACCCCGAACTCGCCCCTATCCCTCTCCCATCTAGCTTCAACGATCTCCCCGACGGATGGAACGCGTATGCAAATAAGGAGGCAAAGTTGCGGATCGCACAGGCCGAGGAAGCACTGGAAGCATTGCGGGGAGAGATCGCTCATAAATCCTTCCTGTATCGGGACAACCGGACCTGGGCGACTGGAAAGCGAGGCCGCACTCGATCGTACGACGAGATAAATGAAATCGAAAGGAAGATGCGGGGTCACATCAAGCGTTACAAGGCCGCATTATGGGCGCTTCGACGTCTTGGAAAAGCTCCGAAAATTACACGCTTCCAGGACATCACCAGGGCCGACACCAAGGCTGTGACGTCTATCTTCGATCCAAACAAGAGAGGAGAGAGGAACGAAGGACTGTCCTGGATTTGGCACGTCGTCGTTGAAGGGAAAAAGGACAAGAAAGGCTATGCTCGCGAACGTAAGCCGTGCCTCAAATCTGATATACTAATCCCCTGCTGACTGTGACCCCCGGACAGTTTATCGCGTCAACTGGATTAGGGCACGATCTCGTCGCGACAGATGGGCCGAAGAGGTACGGTATGTCAAGGCCGAGATGCAGTGGTACATCCGGTACATGGACCATTTCGAGAACCGTGCGAGGAAATGGGCAAACCTAGACTTGGGTGACGGATATTCGTCCTACGCGAATAAGCAGGCAGATATGTGGAGACGCCTTGGACTGGAAGGCAGGAAGCTGTTCGACCGCCATACCATACTTCCAGATTTGTCGGGCGAAAACAATAAGCCGGCCGAGGACGATCCAATTGAATAAGTATCTACAATTCCAAGTGCAATGATACAAGGGTTACTGCGATCATCACAGTTTCCCTCCATCGACTTCTCCCCATGGCATCGGCCCTCTTGACACCCCACGTACTCCAGGTTGCGAGGTCTCTGGATACTCTGACCTGGCAGACCGTTGTGAACCTCTTGGGTAGTAGATGCCGCGCCATTGCGACGGCTTTCGCAGTGCAGTCGATGTCCATGGACAAAGACGCCCGAATTGCCTTTGGCGCTGTCGCTATGTTCGAGTTGGTGAGCTGTCTCGCATACCGGATGCGAATTTCATGACTGAATCAATACACCATAATCTGTCCTAGACAAGTGCGAACATGCTCCTGGGTCTCGGGCTCTGCCTGCACCCCACAAACATACACCCTCCCGCCGCTCTCAAGACCCTTACCACCATCATGATACACGAACAGCTAGAAGACTTCAAGGCTCTTCAACTTTTGCTAGAGGACACGCGCGATCCTGACGACGCGCTCCTTTACCGATATGAGGGGAACTGGTGGTCCCCGTTCAACCCTCATTCGACACTCGAGGATCGCAACCTGCGACCCGAAGATCTCCTGGTGTACTGGGAGCTGCAGAAGAAAACCTTACCCCGCGCCCGACAGCCCCTTCACCCAACCATAATCCTCAATACCGGGTTGATGGCGGATGAAGAGCTGAAGGTGGCGTGGAATGTCAGCAAGGACGCTCTGGAGATGTTGGATGAGGAAATAGCCGACTCTCTCGTCCACCTTGGGGACATCACCATGGACATCACAAGGCTGCAGGAACTGCTGGGCGACATGGAGGCGTTAATCCATGACCTCTTAGAGGAGGAGGCTTCCAAGAATATACAAGCTGCGACAGGGGACGGGAAGGCGTGACGGCAGCAGACTGAGAACGTCGGACTTTACAAATAATCTGTACATAAAGGAAAGCCTTACGAATTCAACACATGGTCTCACCTTCCCCTTTCCAACTGTGCCCTCATACACCAATGCCTGTTGATACTTCCCCGGAGAGATGGCGATCCCTGGTGACCTATCTTGGTTCTCGGAGAGATGCCTTTCTCCGTCATATATACAATAATCGCAAGACGATTCCATTCGATAGGCGATACGTCGCGCTGTTCAAGGCCGAACTGGTGCGTGCGACCCGAGTGTTTGAACCACTAGCTGTACTGAAGAACCTTGTCAGGGGATCACGGTTGCCTGTTATGGGATTCAAGCGTGCAGCGTGGACCCATCAAAGCAAGTCATCGACGTTGGATTGAACGATATTCTCCACCGCCTATCCGCGTACCTCAAATCGGACGAGGACTTATGGGACGCCATCCGATTTGGTGTGTTACGATACCGGGGAGATGACGACTACCCAGTGGGACCCCTTCCCAACGTCACGAAATGGTGGGAGGCCCTCGATTCGCCACCGACCTTGGAGTCGGTACTGCGAGACTGGGAGGAGGATTTGCTCAAGATCCAGTTGGACGAAGAGGCCTTAGGGCCCACTTCCAAAGACATGATACACAAGTGGGGGCAGACGTCCACCGACCTTTTGAACCAGGAGATCGTTCGTACCGCATCCTACATTTCAAAGACGGCCCGTAGAATTGAACGCGTTATATCACTGATGGCGACATTCGAGGATCTTGGAAATGTTCAGTATCCTACAGCCTAGCTATCCATCCATAGTCGCTCCTTCCTCCCAGATATCCCCATTATGTGCCACCTGGACTGTCTTCAATCCAAAAACGTCGCAGAACAAATGTTTCAATGGGGGCGCATGTTCCTTGTACTCCTTACCGAGGGCACCATATCCAACATTTGGCCGGACGAAACTTGCGATGCAAATTCTTTCTCCGTCAGTGTGACTCGCACCGTGCTCGAACACCCCTCCAGGTAACACAAACGCCGTACCAGCATTGTACAGGAAACGTCTCCGCAAAAGTGGGACATCAAACCTGCCTTGTGCGTAACGGCCAAATACCGACAGAATGTCGAAGATACCCTTCCCTCCCTTCAGATCGCGGTGCAAAGGCGTTTCCCGATTCGCAATGAGGGCGAAGCCAGAGAATGGAGTCGTCCAATGCTGGAGTGTTTCCACCATGAGGGGACGGTCCTTGCAGGTCGTCCGTTCGAGGGCAATCGCTTCCAGAACCCGTACTTGAGTGTCAAAGAGGGCAGGGTGGACGAGGGCTAGTAGGGCGCCAATTATGGCGTTGGTCTCAAACTGGCTCTCGAGGAAGGCAATGCCACCAGCATCCGGCGATCTTAGATTTACAGACGGGGCTGGGACAGAGTTCCTATGCTAGTAAATGGATGAGGGTTGTATTGAGCGGGATAGGGTGTGCGGCTCACATCGAAAGCCTGATTGTACCAGCAAACGCTAATGTTTGCGTGGCCGGGTTTGATGCTGCATTTTGAAGGGTCCATGTACGTCGAGCGATCATAGCGCCAGCTCCTACCCGAGGATGAATCTTCCAGCAAGCTATCATCTAGCTGCGAAAGTTGACGAGTGGCTTCGAACACACTTGCCTGAAACTTCGGGTAAGTGTTTCGGGAAAGGTGATCCATGTAAAAACGCTCACGCGAGTTCGTCCACTGAAAGCGGCAGGGATATACCAAGCTATAACTCGTCCGGCCTTGTCAAGAAACACAGTGGGCTTGGTTAAGAGAGGGAGGTCGCTGAACGCCCCCTTTCTATCGGCCCCTGGTCCCCCAAATTTCTTTCGCAGCGTCTCGTCCTTGTTCCCCCCCTTGTTCGTGGCAACAGCGAAGACTTCATCAAATGCGTAGGGCATATATACTGGGTAATTATGCTTAGAAAATATTGCCATCCCCTGACGTTCGAGGAACACTGACCAGGGTTTTCCCATGCGGACAGAAACTGGTCGACTAGCCTATGGAGATCGCAAGCGCCCCCCTTTGAGATGGTCTCCGGAATCCCAACTCGTTCTAGCATTCCGGTCTTCTCTTTGACTAGGTCTTGGGCGTACTTTCCATAGATCCGACATATTCTGGGGCCTCTGGGGTCCGCTTTATCCATCGTTGGCGATGTGGTGGTTGACCGCATGGCCACATTCCTTACCCTTTCCCTTCGATCCATGCCAGTGGCCCTAGGTCGGCCGTCCGGCAGTCGGCCTTGGTCACTGTTGGGCGTTCACATGACAAGCCAATGTGACGACTGTTGTTATCTCCCATTGCTCATATGTCACCTTAGTGAACGACTTTGAGACCACGTTCTCGTCACTTGGGCACAGCCGGAGACAATATGCGTCCTCGTTTTTTTGGCGCTCAGTTAAGACGGATCAATTTGCGAAGCGCCCAATACAACCTCCGGCTCTAGGTTCCTAAATAAGGACGCTCGCTACAGGGAGCTAGATCGGATTCAGCATTCCCCCACCATCGCCCTTCGTCACAAATCCCTCTTCACCAGACCCGTCCGTCAAAGTCTTGGGATGTCGCATAACCCCCCGCACAACCTCATATTGCTCGGCAAAGCCCTGGACGACCAAATAAACCTGAACATCGACCTAGCGATTGTCAACACATTGATAAAGACAAGAATCGATTTGCTCGCACTCAACGAAAGCGGCGTGGACGTTCCCTGTCCGGCCGGCGCAGTCGCGAACGATCATTCGACTGACGAACCAAACCATTTCGAGGGCGTGAATATTGACGGTATAACCGTGCTCCGGATTCTGGAGGTTGTGGGGGAGATATTGAAAAGGCAAGGATCGGAGATCGCCGTGGTGAAGGCCGAATCCCGGAGCCTTGGCGAAGCAGCCAGGTCGTTCGGTGCGACACTCGTCGAGACCCAACAAAACCTCGATATCCTCAAGGAGGATTACGGAAAGCTGTTGCACTACCTCAAGAAGTGTGAGGAGCTTCTGTCGAAACAACAGCGCCTCCTCGGTGCATGTACCTGTCGCCCGAAACCTGTCAACTAATTCGAAGTACGTCCGTATCATTGCTCACCTCTTTAGCCCTGTAACTGACCTTCCTTCCTGTGACAGGACACGTTGGAAGTAGCTTGAGAAAGATCGATGTATTATCTTGTCCGAGACTCGATTGATAAATGGATTGGGTTCGCGAGTATCGTTTCCTGGGGATTTCGAATGGAATAGCTGTCCAAGTGAGGGCCGACGACGAGATGTCGTTCTAATTGGATCTTATTCTATCATGATGGAGGCTGTAATGCCCATCTGACTTGGCGAACGGCCGTTATAATATCGGAGACTTGTTGGCAGCCTTGAGAATTGTCTACGGTGAGGTGTCGATGCAACCACATCCACATCTGGCCCCACTGTTTCTCCGCTATCTCACTCATGTCATTTGAAAAGATATGGCAGGCGCGTGCCGCGCATGACGAGTTGTCAATATATTGCTTGATGTACATTTGCGATGCCTACAAGAGAAGGTATGGGGAAAGTACGCTTTGAGTACGTTAACTACACCTAACCACGCTGACCCAACCAATCGGCGATCCCCTTCGAGTAACCAACCCCCAACCCGGATGCCGTCAGGCCTTCGACGGAAGGAGGTCCAGGCTGTCTGAGCCCCTGTAGGTGCTCTCCAAGAGTCGAGGGCCGGACATTGAAAACGAGCCCGATCCTCTCGCCATCAGTACGACTGGCTCCATGCTGAAGAAGCCCTCCCGGAAGGAGCAGAACGCTCCCTGGGTTATACGCGAACCTCGCCCCCAAGGCGGGAACTTCGAACCGGCCTTGTCGATATGGACCCAAGGCGGCGAAGAGGTCGTAGAGGGCATGCCCGTGGGTGGACCGGTGGCGATGTGTGGGTGTTTCCCTGTTGCAAATGATACTGCAACCAGAAAATGGAGTTGCCCAGGAATCAAAGAATTGTTCCAGGAGCGCCGTATGTGGACTTGCGTGCCTTCGGCCGAACATTCTGGCAAGCGATTCGACCTGGTATTCGAACAGTTCGGGGTGAGTGATGGCGAGAATGGCCCCCACCAGCGCGATTGACTCCATCTGCGAGGCAAGGTACTCCATAGCCCCACCTTCAGGATCCCGCAAGGAACTCGATAGGTTACATGACGACCCCTGCTGCTAATAGTATAGAATTATATGTTAGCCTTCACGAAGGACATCCGACGAATGACAAGAACACACCTGGATTTCGATAACTGCCTCCCCGGGCCAAACCGTACACACCTCAGGGTTTGCGTAGGTGCTTACTTCGAATTTCCATGGCTTGGATGCACCCCCTCCACTGATTATGGACCTGGGCTTCCTCGAAAGCTCCCCCAGAGCCCCGAACATTTGCTCCTTTCGGTAAGACCGCTCAGCGTTTGATGATATCCTCCGGAGGACTGAACTTACTCTTCTTCGCTTCGTAAAGAGATCAGGGATGTACCAGGCAATGACCACACCTTGCTTATCCACGAAGACGATCGGCTTCGTCACAAGCCGAAGGCCGTCAGCTCCCTCGGGCGGGGCACTCATCAAATCCCTCTCGGTGTCGACAAGGAGAACTTCGACCGACATATCTACAACGACTGCTCTCCCGCGTTAGGAACTCAAAATATATGATCGCAAAGAGCGAGCACACCTTTATTATCCCAAGCCTCGAACACCCTGCCAACCAACTTCTCTAAATCAACCAGAGCTGCGGGCGAGATGTCTGGGTGGATGGACATTCGCACTTGCTCTTTCCTGTCCTTGACTAATTGTTGCGCGTGCCTTCCATAGGCCCGACATAGGCGTATACCGATAGGCTCGTCGTCGCTGCTCATGCGGGATATGAGACGTAAGAAACAAAGCCTCGAGTAACAGTGAGGGATGCTTCCTGGAAGGAAGAAGTTCGCCCACTCGCTCCTCAGCGGAGTTTGATTTCTCCGTTTCAAGTTCCCCGCTTGTATCGGGAGACCGCTGGACGCTCATCACGGAATGCTTTCATACATCGACCAACGCAGTTCAGACTTTGCCCCCTCAATATAATACATGTATGTGGTTTCCTTTCCCTGACCCAGCATAGGCATAGCTAAGGAGCGTACGTCAGCGGAATGACTTGTGACATGTAGGGATGACTCACCGCTCCTCCGTCAAATCGCTATCGCATCAAACATGTCTCGCCTACTCAGATGTCTCGCCCTCGTCATCCTCCCACTCCGAGCACTCAATGTCGCTAGAGGAAACCTTATCGGCCTCCATGAGCACTTGTCTCTTCGTGGCAAGCGCTTGCAACCACTGGGTGAGCTCCGCTTGTTCCTTGGATTGCGCGACCGCGAGTTTATCGCGAGTGGTGCTGAAGATCGCGATCACCGTTGTGATCCATTCCGCTGGATCACCGTCGATAGCCTCGCTGCTGGATATCTCCTTGAACGCCTTGGCAAGCTCTTCCACTGTATCAGTTAGACCACCGATCTTCTGGGCGATGAGGTTATGCTGCTCCTCCTGGTCTTTGAGGGCCTCCTTGGCGACCTCGACCGTGCGCTTCAAACGCATGTTGCGATTGACGAGGCCTGTCTTGAGCAGCTCAAGTCTGGCGACGGTCAACTGCAAGGCTCGGATAGTCGCAGACTGGGATTGTATAATGTTCAAGTGCTCGCACCCGGGCACCTCGTCTTGCGGATCTTCGTTCGTTGGTGATGGGCTGCTGTCAGAGGATAAGGAGGACAAGCTGCTCTCGGAGGCGTCACTGGCGGGCATGGCTATGTGAATGGACACTTGGCTGGAAGGTCTGTATGGATGTATCTTCGACAGCGGCCTACTATTTTATTGAGTTCGGCCGGCTCTCACTTCGGCCCATCCACTCCTGATCGATCCGCCAAACGTCTGGGTCACCATTCGCTACGGTCCGGTGAATTCTGGCGAGGGCAAAGTAATGTGCCCCCCTGTGTGGGTCTCCCATCCTTTGGAATCCCAAGGAGTATGAAGTCTTCGTCTTATCCGGCGTCCTTCAATCGTTTCGCAAATTAGGCGCCCAAGCCACCATCCACTTGACATACCACCCTGAGCGCCCGGTACATAACTCTCCACAGCTTGTGCTATGTTTTCCGGTTAGATTCGAATCTTCCTGATTGTGGTCTCATGCGCTTGTTCGCGAAGGCTCACTTCGGCCAGGAGGCTATGAAGAATGTTTCCCTCGGCCGTCCCTCCTGCGTGGGGCCATATTCTTGATGGATACTTAGTTTGTGCTGGCTGGCGCACTATCCCCACGTCTTGTCGATCTGGGGTGGGTCCCAAGAAGGTTTAATGTAATCCCCCAGGCATTTCACTGTACAAGTCCCCTCTTCCGCTGTTATCCTGGCCGATGAGATCTCCGACTCACGCCCGGCCCCCTCGATCACGCTCTTTTTTGCGATGGAAACATGGTATTACCTCGCCCGAATTATTGGGCGGTCTGAACTCGAAGTCGCAATGAGCCATTCGAACATTTGATTCAATGTAAAATATCCAGCAATACATGTGGTGCGTAACGCCTTCCATCTCCCAAAAGGCACCCTAATCAACAACCACCTGCCCTCAGCATGAGGCTTCTCAGGAATGGGATAATCCGAAGAACATACCTTTGTGCGAGGTCTATGCCTCATCCACCGACAAATCCCCTGGGTTCGCAGGAGTCGCTTGCGAGGATCGTTGGCGGTGTGCTTCCCCCATGTCCGCCCAGGCATCTCGGGCGAGCCCTTCGTCCGTGATCCACTTTTCGAAACGTACTTGGGCACGCTGTAGGTAACCTGCGAGCGGCGTTGCATGAACATCGCAGCATTGAGGCTGCTCAGTATCGTCGGTGGGGGTCGGCGTGAGGACGAGCGCCATCTTCTGTAACTGTCCGCTGAAGAACCCGGTGTGTCCATCGAATCGATGTTGGTAAGCCATCCTCTCCTCCACGAAATGGCCAATTTCGTCCTCCAAGAATTTGTATCGGTGTTTATAATCCTCCTTCCTTCGATGTATCTTGACCTTCTCCCTCACGAGTTCGTCACACAGCTGCTCGAGAGTTGCGATGCGGTTGGCCTGAATCTGCACTAGCCATCGATTGGCACAGTGGCACGGTGTGGATGGGGCGCTGCTAACCCCCACCTCGTCTGAGGACGTCCCATCTTGTTCGCCGATGGGGCTGGTGGAGGTGTGGCCATCGAAAGACATGTCTGCTTGAGGGGTATGATTTAGATTGAATTGGAGAGGTATTAGTTCGTTACTTATACCAGGAGACGGTTTCAGTATTCGATTATACCACCACCGGAGGTGCAGGAATTGAATGGCTGCTTCTCACACCACACTCATTCGATACTCCGTTCTCTGGACATGTCCCGGCCATGGGGAGCGTGGGTTCTCGGCCGATCCTCATCTATTTCACCGTGTATCTGTCTTTGTCTTTCCAGATATGTCGACTTCGTAAAATTTACTACAAGCAAGCTTCCACTCAGGCAACATTAGAGGGTGCGTTTCGTAACCTCGGAATGAGTTTCTGTGAACAATCATCAGTGATATGTCATGCGTCCACAGCGACTGACGTACACACAGTTGGGAGGGATCTATTGGCTCGCTTCGTCCGTCGATTCCTTCAGCTCAGGAATCTCGTCGTCGCTCCCCTCCTCAATGATTGATGCCTTTCCAAACCCCGCAAGGAGAATATCCTGGAGTCGCTTAGGTCTCTCCGACAGCCACTGGTGGTAGCCGGAGAGCTCCTCTTTCTGGAGGTCGTCCAAATTCTTGCTGGCCTCCCAGAGCTCCCCACTCAGCTCGTCCATAAAGGTCTGAGGGTCGCTAGTGGGGCGGCCACACCGTGCCGCCATGTCCCGAAAGGTACGCGCCATATTCCCAATGGTCTTGCTGAGTGCATCGATTCTGGCCGCTACCATGTCGTGTTGCTCATCTTCGTGACGAATCGCATATTCAACTGAGCGTTTGTGCTGCTCAATCTCCATGCGGTACCCGCTTTTCTCCATTGCTAAGTAGGCGATCGTGCACCGGAGCTTGGCAATTTGTTTGGCCTGAGCGAGCTGAGCGCGAAGGTGAGGGCATTCCCCTTGTTCGGTGTGTGCCACCGAGGTCTGGTTCGGCCGCGTGGAGGCTGAGCGGGTGTCACCACAGAACATTGAACAGGGAGGCAATATTTCTGAGGTACGATGGCGATTTCTTGTTCTCCAAATGCGCGGTCCGTGTGATGGGGTTCTGCTGCCTGTCTTCGACCCCCATATACTGCGCGTGCGGTTTTTCGGAGCGTGTTCGGAGCTTGGTGATGGTGTCGCTATTTAGGCGCCCATCGGCCGGGCTCATTTATACTAGAAGGGTCAAATGACATGTTCATAGAATCGGTATCGCAAGTTCCTTTTGGGGATTAGGGTATATGCTTCCGCGTCCCACTCCCTCGGTGCGAGTTTCCGGACGTTGGTTCTTGATTTCCATTTCTGTTTACCTCTGGCCTCTACCCGTCCACGCGATCGAATCGCACCCCCAGATTTCGAAGCTTACATGGCTGAGACTTTTGTGGATCTCTGAGAGGATCATATTTCCGAGAGTGAAAAGGTCTTAGACACCTGTGATGCGACGGTCGGTCATCCCTTCACTAAAATAACAATCCGCGATTTGGGGGGCGTTGCCACCCAACCGCCCGAATCTGAGATCTCACTCATCCCAGGGTTTGATAAGCCATATTAGGTAGATATGGTTCGCTATCCCCGATTTATTCCCGGATTTGGAAGAGCCGTTCCGTCATATCACCTCGCTCACTCGACATCCCCTTATTTCTTTCACTGTGAGTTGCATCCCTACGAGCTTCCACCTTTCGCAGCACCCCTTGTTGCCGGTAGAATGGCTGAACAAGCCC